>LPNX010219126.1:108261-127861 GCA_001517045.1 Pseudotsuga menziesii
AAAGTACCTACCTCTCTGGTTTATTCACTCCAACTATGTTAAAAGGTACACTTGTTTATGTTTCCTATGAGAACCCACACCTCATTCAATATGTGTTAAATATATGTTTGACCATAATATACTGAACATTTTTTTATCCAATCAATATCCATCTTTGAGTATGAAACGATGTGAAGTTTTCTGATGTCTTTATATACAACCACAGTTAAAACTATAAGTATGCTTAGAAATTCAGCATAATTATTAAATAGTGTTAGTGCCTACACCTCTCTTAAAAGTGTACTTTTGGTTCTACAAATTTATAAATCCTTCTTACCTAGATGTTCTAGGATTTCCTTTTGATGATCCATCACAAATAATGTGTTGCTACATTCAATCAAAATTTGGTGGTGGTTTCATTTTTTCCTTTGTATTTGGACTTATGGGAATGTTCCCCATATAATATAATAAATTCAAAAGCGTTGAGGTGGGATGCACATTCTAGTCTTCAAATATGAGGGCATTCTTGTTAACGAGAATGCACCATCATACAATGACGAGAATAGAAATGATTTCAATATTTTTACACTTTCTATGACATTTATCCCATGATTTGATGGGAGATGGGAGAGAAACATTCTCATGGTAGAAGAGGTATTCCCATTGCATATTAGACCACACTCAAGACCTCTTTTAGTAAGGTAGTAGATACCAATATATGAGTTATAAATTCCCCATGATATTTGCACACATGGCATATACTTGGATGTTTTTTTTCTCTTTTCCATAGGTCGTCCCAAGTAAAAACATTGTTTACCAAGGAAGGCATATAAACATTTTAATTTTTATTACACATTCAATTTACAGACTTTAGTCTACCAGGATTTAACAATTTCTTGTTGTTATATTATAAATAGCTCCTTATATTCAAGTTTAACTTGATATGGGTAGCATACAACTTTTTGACCAATATGAGGGAATTTCATTCATATGCTAAAATTATGTATGATCTTTTAAGGCTTTCAGTATATAGATCCCATTGGGACCCTTATGGGCCTGTAAGGAAAACCATCAAAGTATTATACCATTTTGATTGCGAGGAATCTAAAAGGATTTTCATATATCCATCTACTAAGTCATAGAGATAAAGAGAGTGTAGTTTGTTTTCCATGTTAACCGATATAAGATCCTGGGATAAGAAAACGAGAACTGGACTCATGCCTAACATAACCAATTTACCATTTCTTGGATTACATGATAATCCTTTCCCTATAATGTGAAAATTTATTTTATGACCGAAGCGAAGAAGTATTCTCCATTTTTGTTTGAGGGATTGGAACGAATTGAAGAGAGGATTTGGTATGGTGCTATATATTTATGATATATACATTCTTGCAGAATTCCTTTATGTGTAATAAAAATTCAGAGGCTTTTGTGTTAAATTTTTCAATAATTTCATTCTATATTATCAAGGATCACTAAGAGAATAACAAGCACAGCATAACAATTACAAGAGACAAAGGACACAAAGCATTTCACCGAGGAAAACTAAGAAGGTGAAAAACCCCACGACTTCCTCAGAGACAGAATAATCCCCAATACAAAATATCATAAGGATCAACCAACAAAGATAATTCTCTCCAGCAGCTACTCCTCCTCCACTTGTGCGCACTCCTCTTTCTCACTTGTGTGAAGTGAGTGAATGAATAAAATGAGAGACACAAACTCGCTATAACTTGTATTTAACCCTAACTGGGCTGACCTCCTAAGAAGGTATAATAACTGATCCACATGGCATATACTAGGCTGACCCCTTCTTGGTGGTCTAATAACCCATCAAGTATAAGTTGCGACACTTACAATAATACTTGCGATACTTATAGAACTTACAATACAAATGACGACACTTCTAATTAAGGAGGAAATTAATATATCCATCAATAATGCAATATTATGCAAGTACAGTACATAGAAGAATATCGTCTGAAGTTACAAATACATCAACACTCCCTCTTAACTAGGAAGGTATTCTCTAGACACAACTCATCAATATATGTCGGCACAAGTCTTCAATTCTGGAGCTGGATCATC
Source organism: Pseudotsuga menziesii (assembly GCA_001517045.1). NCBI lineage: Eukaryota > Viridiplantae > Streptophyta > Pinopsida > Pinales > Pinaceae > Pseudotsuga > Pseudotsuga menziesii. The sequence continues at coordinate 110,332 of LPNX010219126.1, forward strand.
ATCACTAGATCACAGAGCATTATCCTCACTGTTGTTGTACATATACATCTCGATCACTGGGCTATCTCATAATTGTTCTCATCATAGGAAGTTCTACAGAGCCATCCCTTTTTCATGCTGGTTGTAGGCCTACCCTTTTGTAGGTCTTCATCATATTCGGCCATACTGTGGAATCCTGATTACGTCCATCAACAAAACCTTGAAAGAGAATCCTAGCACATACTATAGGATCTCCAAGTATCTTTTACATGTGACCATCACAAAACCTCGAAAGAGCATGCTAGCATAGACTATAGGATCTCCAAGGATCCTTTCTATGTGACTATCACCACAAAATCTTGAAAGAGCATCCTAGCACAGACTATAAGATCTCCCAAGATCTTTTCTATGTGGTCAGGAAAAACATTAAAAGAGTGTCTTACAACCTGGAAGAACTCTAAAGAACATTCCAGGACTTTTACGAGCACATAGCTCTACCTATCGGATCTCCAGGGCTGATTACATGCCTTTAGTAGAAAAACATCGAAAGAGAATCCTAGCATAGACTATAGGATATCCCAGGAGCTTTTCTATGCTACATGTAGAAAAACCTCAAAAGAGCATCTGAACATAGACTATCAAATCTCTCAAGATATTTTACATTCTATCTGTACAATCTATCCACAGAGTGTCATCCTGATACTCATCATAGCATCATCCTGATGCATATCATCATCATAGCAGAATTTGAAGAATCATCCCAATGCTCATCACACAACGCTTACATCCACAGCCATGGGAAGGATCCTCCTACAATGCTTGGAATGGATCCTGCAAATGTGTCGCATCACTTCTTCCTCAAAGTATCTTCTATCTGAAGAACACCAAGCCTCTCTCTAAAGTACTCAAACTTCACCTTGGCTAGTGGTTTGGTCAACACATTTGCTATCTACTCATCCGTCACAACATACTCGAGCTTCACTGCTCCTCTCTACACCATTGGTAGGGGTTTTGGTAAGTGAGTTGCCCAGTGTCGCAGCAGCTGCACAAGGACAGATCAGCATGACGGGCAGAAGAATAACCGCTTTGAATATTTTATATATTATTTGACCAAGTTTTGTTGCAATAGGTCATTAGCAGTTATAAGTTAGTTATAAGTGGACCTTCAATGGAAAGGCGCAAGCCTATTTATAGATCTAGTTTTGCAAGAAAGAGAGGAGATGATTATGACCATGATAGGAGAATCACACCAGAGGATAATTATTTCCTAAGCTCTAGTGCGATCTGGTTTTTGAAGAATTTCCCGTGTATCTGTGATTTATCTGGGTTTTCCTGATGTATGCAGTCTCTGGTTTTGGAGAAGAATTTTATAACTTGGATCCTTTGCATAAGATTAATATGATATGACAGTTGTTGCACAAATCGTGTTTAATATCACTGCTACGATCTAATCTGTTATGATGTTGCGACCTGTTTTGTTATGATGTTGATGTGATTTAATCTGTTTTTTCCATATTTATGTGATCTATCTTCAAGTATGTTATTTTTCGTTGCACTATGGGTTGATATGTTTTATGAACAATGTTGCGGTATTATCGATATTGTGATAACTGTATGATATTGTGGAAATAAATTAATAATGCCTGCATAAGTTCTAGATGCACTCTGCAAATTGTGGAAATGGCTTAATGTCAATGGCAAAACTCTGATCTAGTAGTTATGGTGTCTCCTTGTCATATCCCCATATCCTCCGTCCCCACTACCAGAAACTCGGTTCCGATAGCTCTCCCTTGAACATCTCAGGTGAGACTTCGTTCGCTTCGTGGACATTGCTCGGTAGGGTAAAACCTGTCTGGGCCGGTACTCAGGGAGATTGCGCTGGTTGGGAATTGACAGAGTGAGAACCCCTGTCGATGAGGCTTTGTTAGTGGGTTTCACCAAAAAATGGTTCTGTTTCTAGGACTGAGTTTCTATTAAGAGGAGGATATGTTTTGGCATCCAACTCGACCGGAGATCGAATGGTGGTTTGATCTAAAGTTGTGGGTGTTTGCTAAAGCTGAAAATCAGAATCGGAAGCTATCGACGGGCCACTAGTTGGATAGGTATATCTACGACGGTCCTCACGAATGGTTCTTTTGTGAATTTCTTGTCCTCTTGCATGAATGGATGGAAAAATTCACTAAGAAGAAGAGAAACTTCCAAGGAGGAGAGCCGACATCCTGGACCCCAGAGCTGATCCAGGAATTGCAATAAACCAACAATAAGGCATCGCGAGCGGTTGAAGTATGGTTCGATAGTATCTTAGAAGGATACATCACCGAGTTTTCCATTTGCACCAATAAATATTTTAGCAAAGCGGAAAGGGATTTCTTCAGTGGAACCCAAGGAAGATTCTTATTGTCGTTGCAGCTGTCAATTAAGCAACTAGTCTGTGAAAAAGGTATTCTAAGGATGGACCAAGAGTAGACTAACTCTGGTGTGTAGAGGATGTAGGCACTGCGAATGAAGGGGGAAGATGCATGAGAAGGTAAGGGGTATATGGGAATGAGTAATGGTGAGAATGTGAAGGTCGGCGAGGAAACAAGTGGTTGTACAATGGGAGGAGCAAGGTTTTGAGAGAAGAGGTAGAGGAGGGGAGAAGGCCCTGCTGTGATCGAAGTGTGATTCCATGAAGAAAAACCATAGGGGACGAAGCAACCTTTCTATGATGATGAGGACAACCAAGCCCATGCTATGCCTGGAAGGACGACAGGATCAAACCCCATTAGTAACGTGTATACACCTCCGCGCACTACTCCACCACAAGGAAGAAACATGAATTCTACATCCACTTGCCCAACATGTCAGAAATAGTCTAGTAATAGAGCACCAGCATGAGGATGAAGGCCCAGAATGGCGAGCATTGAAATGAAGTTACCAATATTCAATGGAAATGGAACTGATGATCTAGAGCAGTACTATTTCTTATGTGAGGAAATATGGACCGCCCGACAAACTGTCGATAATAATGTCGAGAAAAGTCAGCTAGCCACTACTTTGAGGGGCCATGCACTAGAATGGTTCATGAGATTCACATGGATTCCTCAGGGAAGTACCGTGAAGAAATTGGATGAGATCCAAATAGGGTTATTTGAAGAATTCAAGAAGCCAAAGTGTGAGGCTCAATATATTACTCAATTGAAAGAGATCAAATAGTTCCCCAATGAAACAATTCGGGACTTTGATCAGCGGTTTAAGACATTGATGGCTCGGGTCAGTTTTCAGATGAGCGATGTTCAGCACAACGAATGGTTCATCAACGCTCTTGTCCTACATATTCAACAACCATTAATGTAGCAAAAGATTGCAACACAAAGTGAGGCTCTAGAGATTGCAATGAAATTGCAAGCATCACAAGTAGGAGAAAGCGTAGTCGGAATGAACCAGATTCAAGCACAGTTGGCCAACCTAACGCTCCAACTGCAAGATATCAAAAAGGCTAAAGAATATTGCGATGACCTTTGGTGCACATGGTGCCATGCAGGTGGACATACCAAGGACACATGCTCAACGTTCAAGAATTATTTGTTGTCGGGAACCCCAAACCTACTGAGTTGTGCTGGTATACCATGGTGTCGCATATGCCAAGTCTATGGGCATCGACATGAGAACTACGAATACATGCAGAAGATGGTTACGAATGTTGAAAACCTGTATTGCATGTTTTTTCAGTTAGTGGGACATGATGACAAAAACTGCCGAGCTTATGATTTGCTCCAGGAAAGAACATATGATTCATATTTTGTGAAAGAAAAGGACCCCCAGATAGCACAAGCGTAGCCACAAGTAGTGCAACCAGTAGCACAAGTTTCGTATACACCACCACCTCCTTTGTAGTTTATCCCTGCACAACTGCAACAACAGTTTACAACGCAGCCACAGTTTGCACCTTAGCAAAAAATGGTGGTACAACCACAGTATAACCAGGCACCAGGACTATAGTATAATCAGCCACAATATGTCTAGTAGCAACCAAACCTGCCGCAGCAACAGGTGGCCCAACCGTAGTTTTTGCAAGGAGGAGTTCGAAAATGATTTTGCAGAGGGTTTAGAGGTCAAGGAGGAGGATTTGGTCGAGGAGGAGGATGAGGTCATGAATCAATATAGTGTTAAACCTGTGGGGTATTTTGGCATTATTAGAGGGATTTCCTGCATGCACAATGCACATACTATGCAGCCAGTAATCATAATGTTGAAAATTTCCCTCAGTTGATTTCAAAATGGTAGGATGGAAACACTCCTCAGTTGCAAAATGTACAGAACAAGAATCATCCTGTGTTCCAAGTACAGAACCAACTGATAATGCATAACTAGGTCCCACCACAGACTCAGACTCAGAAGCTGCCTCAAACTCAGAACTCGTGGATGAATCAGCCATTGAATCAGAACCCACCATTTAAATTTAATCAAGGACCAACAATTGCAATAATTCAGGTCGAGCTGCAAATGAAGGATGTCGACGTTTGGATCGTCACTCGCGCTGGTGTGACAACTAGAGACGATGGACCGTTGCATCAAGTTTGGCTCGCTGGCAATAAAAAGGTGGCATTTGATATTGCGACAGAGAAAGACACCTTATTTGGCACAAAGAATGCAATTGGGAGAAATCTGGGTAAGTCACCAATTATTGATATGCCATTTTATTTCGATCCATCTATAGAGGTAGGACCATCGCGGCAGCATGGTACCTTGCGACAGTTCTTTGAGAGTTGTCTATCGTTGGCAAGGGACCCTGACTCCCTTGTCGAGCTTGAGACATTATTACACCACCCAGGTAGGGTAGTGGAGGATTTTGCAGTAAATTTTTTGCAGACAAGGAAGACAGGAAAGGAGATGAGGATGAATATCCAGATCAGAGATTATGAGGTTGACTTGGTCATTCTGGATCTTGGATTAGATGTAAATATTATGACCAATCAAACCTGGAAATTGATGGGAAATTCAACATTGGGATGGTCACCAGTACAGTTGCGACTCACAAATCAGGTGAAGGTCCATCCTATTGGTTGTGTTTCAAACTTGGTTGTCGACATTGAAGGTATGAAAACACATGCTGACTTTCATGTGATAGAAGTAGTAGAAGATGGTGGTTCCTATCCCATGCTGCTAGGGATTGGATTGGCTAATGATAGCATGGCGGTTATCAACTTCAAAAAATGAGTTATGACATTTGAAAACCAGGATGTTAGGGTCATTGCTCCTATTGACCCTCAGGAGGGACGGTGATATATTGAACCTGTAAGGGATGAAGTCCGCAAAATCTAGGAACATGCTTATAACATCTTTGAAGACTACATCCATCTTACCATCGATGGTGAACTTGGATGGCGCAGCGCAAGTTCTGCATCCTCTAATTTTGATGATGCTCTGGAAAACTAGCAGTTACACAGTCTCTCCGACAGGCTGTAATTGAAACTGTGGAGTTTCCCATTTATGAAGGACTGTCGGGACTATCAGAGTTCTTTCAGGAATTTGAAGAGAATTTTTTTGAACCGCAAAGGATATTGGCTCTCGATGTAGCACTGAAATCTACTCCAACATGATGGTGGGCACTACTCTGAGTCAATGGTGGGAAACACACAAACATATGATATTTGACTGGGAATAGTGTCACAGATTGATGATGGTGCACTTCGGTGACTTAGAGGTCTATCATGCTGGGAGATATGACAGACTGAATGATCCCACTAGTAATTTAATCATGTGTCATACTTTATGGGTGTCGTGACCCATAGATGAATGGGTCCATGCTTTTGTTCAAACTCTAGAAGAAATGCCGAGATCCTGGTATGTGGCGGTAGATTTGTGCAGAACTATCACCACTTGGGAGGATTTGTCTGCTTGTTTTGCGCAAATGTTTAGTTTTCAGGATGTCAACCCAAAGGTATGCAATTTTTTACAAATCATCCGGGACATTGTACTCAAGTTCACCCCTGTTGCCTATCCCGGTGATCCACATGCGCATTGTTCCATCCAATCCATGATAACCTACTACAACTTGTTTGGGGAAGCTGAAGATGATGATGAGTTGTGGAATGTCGATATTTTAGAGTCAGAAGGAAACTATGATGTCGCAGCCCCAGACATACTGAAGGGTTCAATGAGTCAGCTGCCGAGGATCCAAAAAATCAACATTGGGTCAGTAGTGAACCCCAAATTTTCCAATGTCAGAGACTACTAGGATGAGGAGACCATGGAAAAGATCACAGACCTGCTACATGAATTCCAGGACCTTTTTTCGACGTGGTTTTCAGAGATGAAAGGGAATTTTAGGAGACCTGGGGGAGATGAAAATCATGTTAAAACCAGCTGCCAAACCGGTGCGACAGAGGCTGTATTGACTGAATCTATGTTACAAGGACCATGTGAAGGCTGAGATTGACCGGATGTTTGATGCTAGGATCATTGATCCTGTAGAAGAATCCAAATGGATAAGTCCTATGGTGGTCCAAGATAAAAATATAGGTGAAATCCTAATGTGTGTTGACCTAAGGAAGTTGAATGATGCATGTGTGCATGATCCATTCTCAACCCCTTTTACAGATGAAGTTCTTGAAGGAGTAGGTGGCCAGGAGATGTATTCTTTCACGAATGGGTTTTCGAGATACCACCAGGTCCGGATTCTGAAGGAGGATCACCATAAGACTACATTTGTCACCAAGTGGGGTTGTTTTGAATATAAAGTCATGCCATTTGGGATGAATAATGCACCAGCCGTATTCTCTCACGTAGTTGTCGTTGTATTTAAATATTTTATTCAAAAGTTCCTATAGGTGTATATGGATGATTGGACCGTGTATGGACTAATTAGGGGCCATCTGAATAACCTGCAACTGATACTGGAAAGGTTTCGACAGCATCAGATCGCCTTAAATTATAAAAAGTGTATTTTTTGTGCACCATTTGGCATGCTATTGGGGCACATAGTCTGCAAAGGTCTGTTGGTCGATTCGATGAAGATCATGCTAATCCTTAGTTTACCACCACCGATGAATGTCAAGATGCTTCAAGCCACACTGGGGCATACTGGATACTATCACAATTTTATCAAAGGATACGCTGCGATTACTTCCCCCATGGAGAAACTACTAAAGAAGGATGCATATTATGAATGGAATCAGGAATGTAAAGGAAGATTTAACACTTTGAAAGCCAAGATGACCTCTGCGCCCATACTGGTTTTTCCTGATTGGAATAAGGAGTTACACGTGCATGTCAATGCTTCTTCTATCGCATTGGGGGTCATTCTTGCACAACTAGGTGAGGGCGACCTGGATCACCCAATCGTATATGCGAATAGGAAGCTGTCATTTGCTGAACAAAATTACACAATGACAGAAAGGGAAGGCTTGGCGATGGTTTATGCATTGCAAAATTTCTGGCACTACTTATTGGGAATACATTTCAAGAAGTTCATTGGTCATTATGCTTTGCAATACCTAGTCAATAATCCTGTGTTTGGGGGGAATATCTATCGATGGTTGTTACTCTTCCAAGAGTTTGATTTTGAAATAGTTGTGAAGCGAAGGCGGTTGAACATTGGTTCGGATCATTTGTCTCATGTCAAGAATGGTGAAGAACTAACCAATATTGATGATGGATTGACATATGTGCAATTGTTTCGTGTTGACATCGTAGAGGATCACTATGCACCTGTTATTCATTTTTTGGCCACTGGTGTCGGCCCGGAGGACATGTCGACTAGCCAAAAGAAGCAGCTGGTAGTAAAGGCTTCTGATTTTCAATTAATTGCAGGAGAGTTATATAATATTTGACCAGATAAAATCTTGTGATGGTGTATTTTACCACATGAGCAGGGTCCCATTCTCAAAGAAGCACATGCAAGAACTGCAGGAGGCCACTATAGAGGACGGGCTACTGCGCGGAAGGTATTTCGCACTAGGCTATGGTGGCCTACATTGCATAATGACGCTACAGACTACGTAAGGAGTTGTGATGTCAGCCAGTGTGTTGGTAAACCATCACGAAGGGATGAGATGCCGCTGGTACCGCAGGTGACTCTACAACCATTAGATAAATGGGCTGTGGATTTTGTGGGTCCTATTAATCCACCAAGGAAGCGGACTGGTGTGCGATACATCATTACTCCAACTGACTATCTGACTAGGTGGGATGAAGCTGCACCAGTTGTGGATTGCACCACTGTCACAGCAGCGAGGTTCATATTTGAAAATATTGTGACAGAGTTTGGGTGTCCTAGGATCTTGATGAGTGACAAGGGAAGTCACTTCGTCAACTGGACTGTGAATGCGCTAGCTAAGGATTTGTAGGTGCAACATAAGAGGAGTACACCATACCATCCACAGGTGAATGGGACTATTGAAGCATTCAACAAAATCTTGGAAACATCGTTGACTAAGGTACGTAACGCTAACCACAATGACTGGGACCTAAAAATTATAGTAGTGCTATGGGCCTATCGCACTACTTGTAAACGGCTAACTAATCAAACACCATTTAAGTTGGTCTATGGGAAAGAGGTAGTCATGCCCATGGAGTATATTGTTCCCAGTCTGTGCATTTCCATGACGATGGGCATGGATGATGCCGAAGCATTAGAAGAGCACGTTGCATAGCTGGTTTAGCTTGAAGAATATTGATTTATTGCTAGATTCCACCCAACAGGTTGCGAAGGATCGATAGAAGGCATGGCATGATCGCCATATTAAGAAAAAATAGTTCACAGAAGGTGATCTAGTGCTATTATATGATAGTAAGTTTATCAAGCATCCCGGTAAGTTACAAATGCACTGGTTAGGTCCGTATCTTGGTCATTCCATTACTTTTGGTGGTGCAATTCAATTATAGCAATTATATGGTGTACTATTAACGATGCTTTTCAATGGGAGTCGCTTGAAGCCCTATAGGTTGGGGCCGGCCGACGATTCGTACAACTTAAGGTGCTTAAAAAAAAAGTGAATATTTTAGTTCAGAGTAGCAAGGAAAACCCCAGGGAATATGCTACGGAAGGTTAATGTTTGTAGTGATGACTGATCGACCACTTGTGACAGTAGCATGGTTGTGGGTTGGTCAAATCAAGTAATAAATGTAGGTATTTAAAACAGTTAGCTAGTGGCACTTGGTTAAGCATCCCGCATTAATGATTCATCTGATTGTTAGAGGAGTAGGATTGTCGACAGATTTGGTGTCATTAATACCAGATTTAGTAATAATGGTGATAATATATTTGGAAATGATGAGTTTTGATTTGGAGGTGGCTATAAAAAGTGTGCGGGATGCGTAAGGTTAGAGTTGTCGAGTGCATTTTAAGGTTTGAAGCATGAGGCATGCTGAGCAACCTTGATGCCATTAAGATTTCAAGTGAGTATGAGTGCTTTATTCGTCCCACGGCTATTGAAGAAGAAATTATGAGCATGCCAGTTGGTTCATCGTCCATTCCTAAGCAGAAGTGGCATGCTCAGAGGCCTAGTCCCATGCCACCACAGAAGAGGCAAAATCGCATGTCAGTGAGAATTCAAGGAGAAGGAACTACACAGACCGGGTCATTGAGCTCGGGAGATGTTGAGTCTGCAGCACCTTGGGGTGTCTCTGTTCATGAAATTTTGGGATATGTCACTCCTATGCATCTGGGAGCCAAGCCGAGGCAACTGTCAAAAAGTTAGAAGTATCCACCAAAATTGTCACCACTGCTAGAGGGGATGAAGTTCTTGGTCGACATCATACCTACATTGATCAGGTTGAAATTTGAAGAACATGACTTGCTATTACTTGAATATGCCAGGGATGAGCCCTATGAATCAGTCCCAATGACGCTTAGTGCTCCCATTCAGCGAATTACTAAACCATGGGCTAGTGGGTTAGACCAATCTGGATTGTTGGGGCTCATCAATATGCCTCATTTTGGGTGATTGAATGAATCCCATGAGTGTGTAAATAAATGGTTGCATTGTTTTCATGGAGGGACGCTGTGGTTGAATACACCCATCTCAGTTACTGTAGATTTGATCGCAAGCATCACAAGCTTTCCGAAGGCGAAGGAAGATCTAGCGTAGTATATCCACGGGAGGGATACGGATAAAAATCTGTCCAAGCAGCTCAAGGAGCACTTTTATTTACAGCGTGATGGTCATGCTTATTGCATTGATAGCATTAACTCATAAGCGGTGCACATTCATGCAAGGATTTTGGCGAGCAAGGTCATTCGAGGAAATCGACCAATCCAATGCAATTCGAGTGTTGTCGCCTGCACCCATAAGTGTGTGGAGGGTGTACAAATGAATTGGTCCCTATTCTTATTGAATCAGTTACTAGAGGATGCTATGGCTGCTCAGACCGAGGGACCATTTTCATATAGTTGGTTGTTGATCCTTATTTTCCTTGTCTCCTGGATGGAACCTGAGGATTACCAACCAATGGCAGTTGATGCGGTGACGATGCACTGAGGTGCATGGTATCAGAACTTATGGTGTGTTGAAGAGCCCAGTCGACAGGCAGACTATGCCATTCACTTTTGGGTTTATTGGAAATCATTGCAATACATAGCCGTTGTCATTCCCTGAGTCTCTCCTTATGTCGCGGCCAAGTATCATCGTATCCTTCGGTTTTCCATCAGGCCCCACTCTATCTACATTCAGGCGCGGCGGAACCCCGATCGACAGTGGCTACCTTTGCCTTACAAGGTCACAACAGAATAATTGGATTCCAGTTTCCAAGAGTGGTCGATAGAGTGGTGAAACCTGGTGAGTCAGGAGGAGCTATCTAATGAACCGCCACCGGATTCCCTAGAAGAGCCTTCCCAGTAGGAGCTGAGCACTCACAACTTTGACAATGAGTCATCGACGGACCCTGAGGATGCAATGCAACACATGTAGGAGGAGACAAGCACCAAATGGCACCAAGAATATGGGGTGGGTAGTGGTACTAGGTCGGGGATGGAGGACCAACTACGGTAGCTTATCAAAGCAATTACTGACTCATCCACGACTGCGACAAAGGCGATCCCTGAGTCCAACCATGAAGAATTCAATGGGGTAAGAGATCGATTAGATTCAATTGTTTGTATTGTTTCTAGGAAGACATTTGCATTACCCATGATGCAGGACATCCCTTCGATCAACACTGAGCCCCAAGCTAGGAATGCGCACGTTCCCCCGACTGCGATCGACGCAGGAAATGACGAAGTTCACCATGTCGTGCTCACTATATGCCAGTTAATTAAAAATTAACATGTAGAGTGCTAAACATAAATTATCAACCCGAGGAAGTCTTTTATTTCAAAGTTATCGTGCAAGATATATGCAAGCACAATTTCTACCTGACACTGTTATCTATTGGTATGCAATCGAAACTATTTGTAAACTAGGTCACACTTGCTTGAAGATAAATCAAACCTAAGCCTATTCATGAAATCACGCTATAAATCTAATCATACTTCAACAAAATAAATTATTATAAAACAATATCTAAATACATAAACCTGAAAGCAATGCTAAGTTGGCCAACGATCTATCAAAATGAATTAACAGAAGAACACTATGATAAATCAAATGAATAAAACATGAACTGAATAATAAAACAACTATGATAAATCTAATGAATGAAAGCATGAGTTAACAATTAACAGATCTACAAAATAAAACACTTACAATTAACACTACCAGCATCTGCTCAGGGAAGAGGGCCCTTCCTCCACTGAGCAGAGCTAGATCTCCACAATAAAAGTCTACAACTCCAGAATTAAGAAACTTCCAGCATGTATTATCATAATGGAAGAATTACAATAGATCTGGATCAAATCCTACATCATAACATTGTGTTCTCTCCTATCTTGCATCTTCTATCATCCATCTCCTATCCTGCCTAATCTATCATATATCATGCATAATCCCCCTCTCAATGAGATTGATTAAATATTTATACATAAAATTATATCATGGAAATGAAGAACTGAACCCCCAGCTTATGATCTGTAAGAGCTGAAACATGGTCGTAACTGCTGGCAACTTTGGAAACGGCCGCAACACCAAATCTGGAAAATACCCTCTCGAAGAACCACTTGCATATCGCAAACTGTAGCTTTGTTTGGAAAATTCCTCAAGAATCAGGTAAATGAGGATGTTACGCACAAAACCCATGTCTCGGAGTTTTGAGATTCATTTCCATCTGCCCGCAAATCAAGACGCAAATAAATGTTTTCTTATGTGGCATGCGTTTTTGGTTAAGGCTGTAACAACTGGCTATGAGCGTTCTTTACGTGACAACTCACTCCACAAACCATCATTAGTAAAATTATGCATAATAGTCTTTTAATTCATCAATGATAAAAGAAAATAATCACTATTAACCACTTAAAACATCAATGGAAGTAGCATGTTGTTCAACGCGCAGCTACAACAAATGGATGAAAAATGGAATGATAAATGAGAAATAATGGTAAGAAAATGCATGAAAGGTATGTCGATAAATGATGGAAAAATGGACAATTCCAGGGTCCAACACACCAGTTGCTGCACCCAATATAGAGTGTGGCTTTAGATCTGAACAAGCTGTCCACTATGGCGTTAGTAGAGTTGCATCATTTTTCCACCCTGGAAATGGAAGAACGATAGAAAGAACTAACTGAGGGCTATGTCCAGTCACAGAGTGTAGCAGAGAAGCTACAGAAGCAGGAAGAGGAGCTGCATCAGGTCTAGGTGCAGTTGGCAGAAGAAAGTGTGGGAGAGATCGACGCTTTGAAGATGACGTAGGTTGAGTTGCAGTGGAAGGCTACTGAAGAGGTTACTAAAACAAAAAGGTGCAAGACTTTCTGATTGTTGAATAGGTGTAGCTGTGTTCCTAGTGCAGTGAATTCAATCAAGCTGCTTCTGAATCCTGCCAGTGCATTTTTAAGAACATGATGGATCTCACCCTAGTTGAAAAGGCCAAGCGATTAGGGAAAACTATTGTTCAGCTTCAGGATACCAACATGATGCTCAATTCCCTGGTACAACCTACAACGCTGCCCAAGAAGTTTGCAGAATGAAAGGCCTCCATTGAAGAAATCACAACTATGTTCGAAATCATGGAGCAAGAGGCCAAAACCATTATAGAGGTGACAACGTAGTTTTGGCAAAGTGTTGTCTAGGACAAGCATCTTGATCAGCTAACTGTGCAAGTGCAAGAATCCAATGGTCAACTGACGACCATGAAGACTTCACTAAGGGCCATGCCTCTGATGGTACAGATCACATGGGTCAAGGAACTTAATGACCTACAATAGCGAGCCGCCCGTGTGCAGGAGTGCCAACAAAAGTGTTGTGCTCAGCTTGATGAGTTTCAATAAATTGGTGGACAGTTGGATGTCAAAGCTGTCGCTACGCTACAGGAAGTAAAAGAGAATCAACAAGTGGTCGATAGCAAGGCCAGAGAAGAGCACCCAGTGCAGCAGGATTTGACTAATTGTCAAAGTAATGCCGACAAAGTCTAGCTTCAGGTTCGTAAGATCGCACAACAATTAAAATATTTCAAGGCGCACACATCGGCACATACCTTGTCAACCTAACATGGCTCAGGGACAAGCCAAAATACTCTGTTGGAGGCCTTTTGGTAAGGGTTTTTATAAGTGAGTTGCATAGTGTCGTAGGAGATGCGCAAGCTCACGTGGTACCGTGCAAGGCTAGATCAGCGTGATGGGCTGAAGAATAACCACTTTGAATATTTTATATATTATTTGACCAAATGTTGTTGCAATAGGTCATTAGCCATTATAAGTTAGTTAGAAGTGGACCTTCAATGGAAAGGCGCAAGCCTATTTATAGATCTAGTTTTGTAAGAAATAGAGGAGAGGATTATGACCATGATAGGAGAATTGCAACAGAGGATAATTATTGCCTAAGGTTTAGTGTGATCTGGTTTTTGAAGAATTTCCTATGTATCTATGATTTATCTGGGTTTTCTTGATGTATGCAGTCTCCGGTTTTGGAGAAGAATTGTGTAACTTGGATCCTTTGCGTAATATTAATATGATATGATAGTTGTTGCACAAATCTTGTCTGTTATCACTGCTGCGATCTAATCTGTTATGATGTTGCGACCTATTTTGCTATGATGTTGATGTGATTTAATCTATTTTTGCTATATTGATGTGATCTATCTTCAAGTCTGTTATGTTCTGTTGCACTATGAGTTGATATTTTTTATGAACAATGCTGCGGTATAAGTGATATTATGACAACTGTATGATGATGTAGAAATAAATTAATAATGTCTGCATAAGTTCTGGATGCACTCTACAAATTGTGGAAATGACTTAACGTCGATGACAAAGCTCTGATCTAGCAGTTATGGTGTATCCCCATCGGATCCCCATATCATCCATCCCCACTACCCAAAAATCAATTCTGACAGCTCTTCCTTGAACATCTCGAGTGAGACTTCGTCCTCTCCGTAGATGTTGCTGAGCAGGGTAAAACCTATCTGGGCTAGTGCTCAGGGAGATTGTCCTGGTTGGGCATTGAAAGAGTGGGAACCCTTATCGAAGAAGGTTTTGTTAGTGGGTTTCACTAACATGCACCATATCCTTAATATAGTGATATTTGATCTCGATGTTCTTCGATCTGTCATGGAACACCGGGTTCTCAGACAATTTCACACAACTCTGGTTGTCATAGAAGATACAGGTAGCATCCAACGGGAGATCAAGTAACTCAGATAGTATCTTCCTAAGCCATACTGCCTCACAACTAGTCGAAAAAGCTGGGACATACTCTGCTTCGAATGTACTCAGTGCTATGCAGGATTGCTTCCTGCTAATCCAAGAGATTACACATGATCCCATACTGAGTAGAACCCCGATGTGCTCTTTCTATATGTAGCATTGCCTACCCAATCTAAATCAACATAACCCTCTAGGTTAAACTTTTGATTCACATCATACTTGATCTCGTAATCAATCGTACCCTTCAGGTACCTCAGAATATGCTTTATGGCAATTAGGTGAACATGTTTAGGATCTTTCAGAAACTGGCTCAAGGTGTTCACCGCAAAGCAAATATCTAGTCTCATGTTCATTAGGTTCATTAAGGACCCAATAATCTGATGATACATCATGACATCAACCAACTCTGATGAAGCATCACGCAATAGCTTCAGGTTTGATGCCATAGGTGTGGCCATGGCCTTGTAGTCCATAATCTCGAACCACTTTAGGATCTCTACTGCATACTTCCCTTGTCCAAGGAAGATTCCATCAGCACTCTTCCATACCTCCATACCTAGAAAGTAATGCATCATGCCAAATTCCTTCATCTCGAACTCAAAAATAAGATTTCTCTTTGTGTCAGCAATAAATCTATCATCACCTGTCATAAATAGGTCATCCACATATAATAGGAGTATCACGGGATTTCCTTCCTCAACCTTGTAGTAAGGTTGAAATCTACTTTACTCTTGGTAAATCCAAAACTTGACATTAAGCTTTCAATCCTGCCATACCATTTCCAAGGAACTTGCTTCAAGCCATACAAGGCTTTCTTCAATCTACACACATATGACTCCCTATCATGTGTCTCAAAACAATGTGGTTGCTCCACATGCACTTCCTCTTCGACTACACCATGCAAGAAAGCTGTCTTGACATCCATCTAGTGTATCTTCCACTTCATCACTACAGCCAGGGAAAGTACTATTCTGATGGAAGTGTATCTAGCTACAGGAGAAAAAGTTGCTTCATAATCTATCCCCGCTTTTTGGGAGAATACACGAGCAACAAATCTTTCCTTGTATTTCTCTATTCTACCGTCTGCAGCATGCTTGATATTATAGATCCTATTGGAAGTCACAACAGACTTCCCATTTGTTCTTGGGACCACTTCCCAAACATCATTCTTCATGATCTACTGGTATTCCTCGACCATGGCATCCTTCCATTCTTTATTTTCCATAGTTTCTTCATAACTAGAAGGTTCTTTGTTCATAATGTCACAGAGTAAGGCAACATAGCTGGTGTGTGATCTTGTCTTTTTCCTTTCTATGTGTTCTTCTTCTAAAATACCATACCTTTCTGCATATTGAATGATCTCTCTAGCCCATGCAGGTTTCCCTTTGTGAGAGTTCTTCTCACGGGGTCGATCTACAGGTTCTTATGGATCTTCTATTTCACGATCCACTTCTGGAGTTGCTTCATTCATGGTGATGTCTTGTATTCTGGATACTCTTGGTTCTTCATTGCCTTCAATAGGTGTCTTCCTTGATTTGATGTATGTTGAATCTTCATCAAAATTCACATCCCTACTGATGTCAATATTCTTGAGTCTTGGTAAGTAGATTTTGTATGCCTTCGAGCTTTAACTGTAACCCACAAATATACCCTTCTTTCCTGAAGGATCTAACTTTGTCCTCTTTTCTTTTTGGACATGTGTATATACTGGGTAACCAAATATCCTAAGATGGCTAACCTCTGGTTTCTTACCAAAGAATACTTCTTTTGGTGTCTTGTTTTCAAGTAACTTGTGAGGTGTTATGTTTTGTAAATATACAACTTTCCTTACTGCTTCTGTCCATAGGTACATGGGTAGATATTGGTCATGAAGCATTTCCCGTGCTGCTTCCATGATTGTTTTATTCTTCCTTTTTGTAACCCCATTCTGTTATGGATTGTAAGGAGTGGTCAACTCCCTCTTAATCCCTGGATCACTGAATAACTTATTGAAGTTCCCTGAAATGAATTCTCCGCCATTGTCGGATCTAAAGATCTTGATCTTCTTATCAGTTTTATTTTCTATCAAGGCTTTGAGTTCCTTGAACTTATCAAACACTTCATCTTTATTCTGCAAGAAATAAACCCAAGTATTCCTAGATATATCATCAATGAAGGAAACATAATATACATACCCACTCAGATATCTAGATGACATTGGACCGCATACATCGGAGTTGATAATATCCAAGATTCATTTTGCCTTGCTTTCACTGCTTGGAAATGCCTTCTTTGTGTTCTTTCCTTTTGCACATCCTTTGCATATACCTTCATGTTTTGACTTGATTTCAGGAACCTTCTACTGATTTTCTTGCAATTGGTAGTTCTCTATAGTTCACATGTACAAGCCTTATGTGCCAAAGTTCACTTGGAACCATGGATTCATGAACCATGGCATGTTCAGGTTGTCCCTTCAATTTGTACAATCCTCCCTCTTGCTCTCCAATCACTACTGCATCATCAATGGTCTTACCTTTAGGCCACATAAGTACTTGGCCATCCACAAATGCAACTCTCATCCCTTTTGCATCCAAATATTATATGGAGAGAAGATTCTTTTTGAGTCCAGGTACATATAGAAATTCTTGCATATTTAAGGAATTCCCAAAGTCTAGTTTGTAGGAGGCTTCACCACTTCCTTTTATAGGATATTGGTAGTCATCCCTAAGTTTTACCTTATGCGGTGACTCATGTTTAGATATTGTTGGTAATAACTCCCAATTCGTTAATCTATTCATGGCTAAGCATTCATTTATACATTCATGTGACGGTTTATTTCACCTTCCGTCCAGCCTT
>LPNX010219126.1:137082-171494 GCA_001517045.1 Pseudotsuga menziesii
ATGCTTATTTTACCAAAGTACCTACCTCTCTAGTTTATTCACTATAAGTATGTTGAAAGGTCCACTTTTTATGTTTCCTATGAGAACCCATACCTCATTCAATATATGTGTTAAATATATGTTTGACCATAATATACTGAACTTTTTTTATCCATCTTTGAGTCTGAAAGGATGTGAAGTTTGTTTATGTCTTTATATACAACCACTATTAAAACTATACGTATGCTGAGAAATTCAGCATAATTATTAAATTGTGTTAGTGCCTACACCTCTCTTAAAATTGCACTTTTGGTTCTACAAAATTATAAATCCTCCTTATCCAGATGTTCTAGGATTTCCTTTTGATGATCCATCAAAAATAATGTGTTGCTACATTCAATCAAAATTTGGTGGTGGTTTCATTTTTTTGCCTTTGTATTTGGACTTATAGGAGTGTTCCCCATAGAATATAATAAATTCAAAAATGTGGAGGTAGGATGCACATTCTAGTCTTCAAATATGAGGGCATTCCTGGTAATGAGAATGCACCATCATACAATGGTGATAATTGAAAGGAGCTCAATCCTTTTACACTTTCTATGACATTTATCCCATGCTTTGATGGGAAATGGGAGAGAAACATTCTCCTAGTAGAACATGTATTCCCATTGCATATCATACCACACTCAAGACCTCCTTTATGAAGGTACTAGATACCAATATATGAGTGATGAATTCCCCATGATATTTGCACATATGGCATATACTTGGATGTTGTTTCTTTCTTTTATGTAGGTCGTCCCAAGTAAGAACATTGTTGATGAAGTAAGGCCTATAAAAAAATTTATTTTTTATTACACGTTCAATTTACATACTTTAGTCCACCACCATTTAAGAATTTCCTGTTGTTATATCATACATAGCTCCTTATATTCAAGTTTAATTTCATATGGGCTAGCATATGGATTTTTGACCAATATGAGGGAGTTTCATTCATATACTAAACTTATGGATGATATTTGAAGGAATTCACTATATCGATTCCATTTGGACCCTTATAAGTTCCAATTTCCATTGGGACCCTTGGGATTCGATTTCCATGTAAAACGATATAAGATCCTTGGCTAAGCAACCGAGAAATGGACTTATGCCTAACATAACCAATTGACCGTTTCTTGGATTCCATGATATGTCTTTCCCTATAATGTGAAATTTTATTTTTATGACCGACAAGAAGATGCATCCTCCATTTTTGTTTAAGGGATTGGGCCGAATACAAGAGACGATTTTGTATGGTTTTATATATTTATGATATATACATTCCTGCCAAATGCCTTTATGTGTAATAAAAATTCAGAGGCTTTTGGAATCCATAGTTTGTTAAAAGAGATAGAGGTTTTC
Source organism: Pseudotsuga menziesii (assembly GCA_001517045.1). Taxonomy (NCBI): domain Eukaryota; kingdom Viridiplantae; phylum Streptophyta; class Pinopsida; order Pinales; family Pinaceae; genus Pseudotsuga; species Pseudotsuga menziesii. Next base: position 138,463 of record LPNX010219126.1, read on the forward strand.
CAATCCCCATCTTCCCTTTCCTTTTGGATTCCATAATAATTCTCGTTCTCAAAGAGGAATTCCTACCTCTTCGGTATTCCCTGACTATAGGTATGCTGTGTGAAGTTTCATTATCTTGTTTAGAATTTCTTTTTGTATATATGTTAAAGACATCCAATAAATTTGTATTGCTTCAATATCACTTTTGGTGAGTATTAGATGCCCAACAAGAGAAATCCATCTATGGTAGGATAGACCAATTCATTTACTGATATTTTTTATTAACCATTTCGAATCTAGGATCCTATATTTATTTTCTTTAAGAAGAAAACCTATGCATTTCGAACAACAATCAGATGGATCGACCTCTGTTAAGGGTATCATAATGAGAATCATAGGTTTGTGAAATTTGGAACATGAATAAACAAAATGGATTTTTTCTTATATTTATGTCCATATCAGTGGCAGAGGAAAAAATATTTCAAAATTTGTTTTGATAGTTTTCCTCTCTGATGAATGCTTTCCTAAATATCACTTGATGTTATCCATGAACATAACTGATGGAATTTAAAGTCAACCCACAACTTTCACTACGATGATGTTCTCATTTCTTTTTTGGTGATGATAAATTTTATGAGAGCATCAATAATCACATAAGGAAAAGTAAAGGGGATAGTGGGAACCTTTGGTAAAAGCCTTCGGAGGGGGACACAAAATAAGAGGTTGAGTTGTTTATGAGCACAACAAAGGATACACTTTCTTAGTAGTATTATATCCAAAGTTTATGAATGCACAAGGGAAAGCTAATTGTGTGAGGATAAGGTGAAGGTAAATCCAATTTACCTTGTCAAGTTCCTTCGAAAGGTAATTTTTTACCATAAAAGAAGGTTGAGATTTGGATTTTATGGAGCATGAATGTTCTTTAGCAACCATCGTTTATTACGGAATAATTCTTCAATCTAGGAATCTGAACTGTTCGAAGGAAACATTTGAAGAAAGGATGGGTTTGACTATACGAGCAAAAATTTATTAGATGACCTTGTAATTATAGCTGCATAGAGATATGGGTTAATATTGGTCAATCCCTTGTGGGCTTTCATTCTTGAGAGTATTTGCAATAAAAAATGACTCAAAGGGGAGATGAATCTTGCTTGAGATCCTTAATTCTTGAACAACTTTTACTAGATCGTCAGCGATAAGATCCAAGAAATGGACGAAAAGTTCATAGGTCTATCCATCAGGTCCCAAAGAATTTCCTACTTGAAAGGAGAGTACAATACTATGAAATGTTGATTTTGAGACATATTTTTCTATTTCTTCTTACTAATATGGGGCTATCTGCCTATAAAAGAGAGAATATATTTCCATAATTTCTTTAATTTTCTCTCTCATGATCGCTAAATATAAATATTTATAATTATGGACAACTTCTTTAGGAATAGAGGAGAAATATTGGAATTCTTCTCGATTATTTTTTACATTCCATATTGTATTCATTACTCTCCTACCATTTTCCTAATGATGAAAAAATGTGTATTGTTTTCTCCTTCGAAGATCCAAATGAATCTTCTCTTTATTCTCCATTTTCATCCATCAAAGAAAAGAATCTATCTTTATATTAATCCATAATGGCGAGTTTATCTAGGGTTTCTCTTTCCATGTGAGCATTGGATAGGTATGCAAGGTTCCTATCTATTTGGTCGTCGATGGTTAAGAGGTTTCTCTCATATTTGTGGAAAGTATTATTTTCCAAACTCTTTGTAACATAACTGTTCTTTATTACGCTCTGTTGGAAGGAGAACATGGTCTCGTTCTAATGAGAAACTGCACATGGAGACTAGTGCTTGGAGATAATATATTTAAAATATTCATATAAGAGCAAGGATATTTGAATTTAAATTGACGCGGTTCCTTAGCGACCTTAAGCATGATTTCAGGGAGAATCATGTAATGATGAGATATGGTTTATTTTATAGATTCATATTTATATGCGGGTAGGGTGAGTAGAATGAATTATTTTACAAGTAAATGGTTGAGTCTCTTAGATATATCTTATAATCAACCATGTGGGTCCATCCTCTAGGGATTGAATATTAACCACCAAGTGGTTACTAATGACATGAGAAAAATGTTTAGTGAAAATCATTTCTGTCCAAAAATCCCCGTATGTAAAAACTATGAATGGTAAACTTTAGGTCTCCTGCGATGATAAAGTTTGGGAGGTAGTTTAAAGGAGAAGATGATAGCAAAGCCTTAAAATATTTCTGATCATGGGATGGTGCTTATATATTTATAAAATATAGAGAGAAATTTACAGATGAGAAAAGAGCATAAGAACATATATAATGTTATTGGATTATCGATGTATTTTGTATGAAGGAATTGTTCCATCCCGTCACAAACCCTTTAGAATTTCCACTTGCATTTTCCATTATAAATGTCCAACCTCAAAAAGATTATTGAAAATTTTATGTGTGGTGTCATTGTGTGTTGAATGAATAAAAATGAAGGGTGTATCTTGTTGGAGAGTCTCTTTAGGGCCCTTTTCTTTGAAAAATATTCTATGCCTCTTATGTTGTGACATTTTTTTTCTTGCTAGAACCTCTTTATACACCTTACTAATAGCATGACTAATATGATATAACCTCTCTCAAACAAATGGTATAGGGCTAGGATGGTTTGGACTTAGTACCCTTGATTGAATAGGTTCATTTTTTTTTGCCGAACTAGTGATGTATTGATGCCACGAGTTTGGGGAAGATATGAATTTGGAGAAAGTGTTTCCTATGTGCTCCAAAAATGAAATGGAGTCCTAAAAAGAAGAAATATTAATAGAAATAGATAGAATGGATGAAATTGATAGGAGACTAAAATATAAGGTGGGGGATTATCCTTAATCCATTCCAAGCATGCCATCTTTGGAGTAGAATGATTCTAATGCTAAGTAATTAATATTATATTTTGTTGGCCCTAGGAAAAGACAATACAAAAGACCGAGAATAATGATCGAAGAAATGAACATTCTGATCACACGATTCTGCTCTTAATATGAGGAAAATCCATGATAGAAGAAGAATAAAGTAGCTGAAAAGCATAGTTCATATTATTTTGGAAAAATAGTTATTTAGACTAAAAGATTTCTTTTAGTAATAAAGCATGATTGTATTTTGTTCCAATAGTGCATATTTTTAAATATAACTGAATGTATTAAAATAGAAAGACAACCTATCGACTGACAACTGAGAGTCATTCTATGGTTGAATTAAGAATTGTAAAAGCATAAAATATTATAAAATAATAAACCGAAGTGCTCAGTGGGTTGGTTGTTGTTTATTGATTGATCAGTCGAAGGAAAAGAGAGAACTGATCCAGGTTATGTGTGGATTGACATTTCAGAGAGAGAGAGAGAGAGAGAGATAGAGAGAGAGAAACCAAAGAGCATGCGATGAGATATGAATATATGAATTATAACGAATAAAAAATAAGAGTCTGTAAGTCGAGTGTGGATACCAAAGGTTCCAAACCAGTTCTCATGCCATATGAAGAGAACCTTTGTGGTTTTTCTTGGATGTGTTTCAATGTTATATCTTGTCTCTGTGTGTTTTAATGTTTGTATTTTGTTTAATGCATATTTAATGTAAATGAGCCTATAAGAATGTGTCACATAGACTTAATGCAGAGTGAACTTATATATGTCTCATACATGTACTATGTTAACATATGTTAATTCTTTATGTTATATGATGTTATGTATGTCAAAGAAATGGTAGATAATTATCTTGAATGAATGAATAGCAACCAAACTATAAATCCTGGTTTCGGTCACATTCCCTGATAGTATTATAAGAGTGAAAATTTTGATATAACTGCAGAAACCTAGTTCTAGAAGTCCCCATAAGATATCTCATGTGAGACCTCATCTACACCGCAGGTGTTGTTGACAGAGTTCTCCTATGTCGTGTCAGTGTCTTGGGTCTTGTTGATGAACAAAGGATATGAAACTAGGTCAATCGAAAGTATGCCAACAAATGGTTTCTTTGTCGATACCATGAATCATTTTGACGGGGATATGTTTTGGTACCCAACGAAGCGAAAAATTCAATATTGGGTTGATCTTAAAGAACTATAGTTTGCACGCTAAGAAGGTGAAGGATCGTGACTGAGCCCGAATGAATGGTTGGTGCAATAGCTTTACACAAACATTGATGATATTTTCGTTAGTGAATTTCCCATCATATTGCATGAGTGGTTGTTGAAGCTAGAAACCCAAAAGAAAAATTTCTATGGAGGAGAACCAACCTAGTGGAGTCCTCAGCTAATCCAATGGCTAGGAAGAACTAGAAATCCTATATCTAGGGCTTACAACTTCTAGGTCGATAGAATTTTGGGAAAATATATCACAAAAATTGTAGTCAACACAATTATGTTATACAATGAAGAAGAAAAGAGAATTTTTCCAAGGTATTAGAGGTCTCTATCGGAAATATTTGAAATTGTAGATTAATATGCTAGTGTGTGAGAAAGGGATCTTGAGAATGGAGTCTGATGAGTAAATATTTGTGCGCAAAGGCCCAAGATATTTCACAAGAAATATTGCGAGAATAATAGATGGGGATAAACTGAGATGCTTTGTGGTAATAGAGAGACTAGTATAAAAGGTGGATGCCTGGGGAGTGGAAAATTTCAGTTAGGAAAGAGAAGAAGGATGAAGAAAAAAAGAAGAAGTTGCAATGCAACTGGAGGAGAGGACCATGAATTGGTGTCACACTTCGACGGCGGATCGTGCGACGAAGAAGAGGAGTACCAGTTTATATTTAAAGAAGATGAATAATAAAAAGCACTAGATACAACTCAGGATCATGACATACCATGACCATGCATACATCAGCTTAGGTAAGATCTAGAAACAACTCACCTAGTGGTTTTTCCAATTAGACTAACAATAATAGTGGAAATAACAGACATGGAACTTTGACTAGTGCAATTTTTAATTCAACATTACCAAGAGTAAATAGAATGGCTGGGAACGATATAAAGTTAGCAATATTTAATGGAAATGGGTTGGAGGAAACTGAGAAACATTCGTTTGTATGCAAAGTCATATGGACCGTATGACAGGTCTAAGATGAAGCCATAAATAAATCCAAGATGATCACAATCCTTGGAAGTTGTGCACTCAATTGGTACATGAAATTATTTGTAGTTCTTGCAGGAATCCCTCAAAAGACATTGGGTCGGATCCGTACAAGATTGACAGATGAGTTTAACAAATCAAAATATGAGCTAGGTACATTATATATTTGAAAGAAATTAAACAGTTTCCTATGGGTTTTGGTTGGTACTTCGACCGAAGATTCAATATTTTGATGCCCAATGTAAGTTTTCAAATGTCGGACATCCAACACAAAGAATGGTTTACTGCAACAGTGCTACCACATATCCATGTCCCTTTAATGTAGCAAAAAATTGTATCATAGAGAAAGGATCTTCAACTCACCATGAAGTTGGAATATTTATCAGTCGATGAAACTGGTGTAGGAATGATGGAGATATAGTCGCAGCTCGCCAATATTACATTGCAGCCATAGGACATAAAGAGAGGGAAGGAGGTACAAGAAGAACTACGATGTACCATATGTAGAACCTAAGGGAATTCTAAATACAACTTCCCGACATTTATGAATTATGTCACATCTAGAGCACCAAATCCGATGAATACACAAGGGATGAATAGGTGTGGAATAAGTCAGATTATAGGACATCATTCGGAATAATGCTTATACTTACATAAAATCATAAGTGCACCATCCAGTCGATATTGTATTTTTTTTTGGTTTGTGGGCCATGACGAGAAATATTGTAGAGCATATCAGCTACTGCAAGAAAAAATAGTCGACATGTACCTGATGAAAAATGACGAATACATGCAGCTTGAGCGATCCTAGGCGCAATTTCCTCAAAACCAGTACCCTCTTGCTCATTACCCTCAAGAACAATATCCTCAACATAGGGGGTTTTTGTAATACCCCATTTTTGACCCCGTTTGCATTAAAAGATACATGATGTATATTTTGTAATTAATCGTGTTGAGGAGCTAAAGGAAAAATCCCCACCATCGATTTGGTTGTGTATGTTTCGGTAGTAGGGATTATTGCTGATGGTATATCGTGCCATCTGACACATTACAGTTTTGACATCATGTAAATATGCACATCAAATAAATAAACCCACAGCAAGCTATGATGGTGCAACGTTAAATGAAAAGGGCATGATTGCTAAGTTTAAGGGTGGGGGGGGGGGGGGGGGGGGGGGGGGGGGGTTCTAACCTATGGGAGCCATTGGGAGTTTTCCATGTGTCACCTTAGTTATTCTGTTGTTATTGGGGGAAACTATGGGCTAGCAGGAAACCACTATGCTCACGCCTGCGCTCTCTCCATGACGCGTTGGCCAATTGTTCTGTCCACTCTCCCCATCGTTGACCGTTCATCTTCCTCACACCGAGCTGAGTTAAAAGGATCCACGATCCATGGATTGGGGGTTCGGTTCTCCTTTCTCTCACTGACTATTTCCTTTGCCTCATGCATCGATTAGGCTCTGGGTATGATCTTCCTCCAACCTATACAGAGAATGGATTTCCCCATTTTTGGATGACTATGGTCTGTTTAGGTTTTTCATCATCGTTTTGTTCTTCCTCCCACAGTGAGTCATCCTGTTCACTCTCCTCATGATTTCCCCATCGTTTTGCTAAATCCTCATGCACAGGTTGGAAATGGGATGGTTTCCCTCACACAAGAGTTGGGGACTGTGATCTCACGCGGCGAGCTGGAAGGTGGCCTGAGGGGCATGATTCTGCTATGTGTATGCTTTCCCTGTCAATGTTGGGAATCCGTCTTCTCCCCATATGCGGTGTGTAAGTGCATGCTTGTTCTCCTTATCAATTGTGGTCTCCGTTTATGTTTTTCGTTTGTCCAAGATTGAGAATCGGGCTTCTCCCCTATTTTGGGACTGTGTAATGTTGCCATCATTTTCGTTGTGACTTTGGGGTTGTTGTCTTCCCCTAGTTTTTGGTTGCTTCTTAGTTGTTGAGGCTGTAGACTTCCTTTGGGGATTCTTGCTGAGTTTTTTTGGCCACGCTAGGGCCAAGAACAACTCTGAAGCGTGGTTTGACCTGAACTGTGTTTCACCTTTTTGTTTGGGGTTGTCACCATGTTGTCTTTGCCTTCTTCATAGAGCTGTGAACTATTTGTTTTACTGCGGCATGTAGTGGTTGGTATTTGGACTGTTGAGAGCAGGATTAGAATCTGGGTATGCTTGAGAAAACTAGTGTTTGGAGACACTCATGTAGAGTTAGACTGCTGGCTTTCTTCTCCACAACCCTTGAAGAGTATTGGAAAGGGAAGTCAGGGCCTAAGGGACCGTGAAGCAGAGAAAGGACTGATTCCTAGTTTTGGGTGTGTGGATGTCTTAAAATTCAGGTTAAATTTGGTGTAGGTGTCCTTAGCTCTCCATTGAGGCCACCGGCTTAGCATTTAGCCTTTCCTAGCTGCTTGACGGCCTGATAAACCCTACTGTGTGGGCTTGGCTGATTTGTGTACCTTGGCTATATGTAAGCCTGCTTTGACCCTTATTCCTTGAGGAATCATGCCCAGCTTGGTGTTGGAAGTGTTGCTGAGAGATTGATGAGCACGCTGGCCTATGGTTGGGTGGAATGTTGCAGCGACATAGCTGGTTGCGGGACGAATCCTGTTTAAGATAAGTATTCTTGACTATTTCATCTCTACATTTATATTACTGATAATGAATTTAATGAACATGTGGCATGCTTGATTGAATGTATGTTTGATTCCTTTATGTATATGAAGGATTATGCATCTTAGTATGTTTTATGTTTTAAGAATTTTATTCCAGAATTTTATGTATGTTCATGTTCATGGGGATAGTTTCCCGGAGCTTTATGTTTGGTGTTTAGTAGCGTCCTCTTCGCTGGTCAGAGGGTCAGGGATGTTACAGTATGGTATCAAAGCTCTGGTTGTAGCATGGGCCTGAATGGGCCATGAAGATGCAGTGACAGAGCTTATGTTGCATCATTTGGGCCTCAGAGTGCCATGAGAAATAGTTAACAGAGGCAGGTTGTCTACTGCCCAGAAGAAACCAGGGAAAATGGGTGAAGACAAAAAAATTCACAAAATTTTCTAAGTGCCAGAATGTCAGCTCATCGGAAAACTTAGTGACAAGTTCTTCCGATGCAGTGGAGCACTTAGTGGGAAGGCCACCCGATGGACAGTAATCGAAAGGAAATTGAGGAAAAGTTGCATTCGTCGACCGTCAGCTCATCAGAGAACTTAGTATGAAGTTCCTCCGACACGACGGAAATGTTAGTTTGAAGCCCGCTCACCGGCGGAAGGTTTTGTGAAATTTTGTTTAAGTGTTAAAATTGTTGGCCATCGGAACATGTTAGTGGTATTCATTGCCGATGAACAACGGAAGGAATTAGTGGTTCAAGCATCACCATTGTGGAATCCTAGTGCACTAATTCTCGGACGGATACAGGTTCAGCTTACCTATGCCGTGATGGTTGTGTTTCAGTCGTCGATCAAAAGGGATCAAGGGATTGTAAACCCGCCATTGCGGACAGCTAGAGTACTATCCTTCCGATGGATAGATCCTCCGACCACCGATGCAGTAAAGAAAGTTCAAAAATTTCTCTAAGTAACGAAATCATCAGCCATCGAAAGACGTTATTGGTTCGTGTGCCCGCCATTGTGGAAGCCTAGAGCACTAGTCTTTCGGCGAGGAAAAGTTCCCACTGATGATGCCAATGTCCTTTAGCTCGCCATTTGGAAATCATTAGCGGATTGGGCTACTGATCGAAAAAGGATCGAAGTTGATAAGTCGTACTTGTGGCTGCTGATTGAACTACTCCGTTGATGCACTAGTCCTTCCAGTCGCCGATGCCAAGGTGTTTAGTGAACAGTAGTTCCGGGTTCATAACTACGACAGCGACAAATAGTTGCTTGATTGCCGATGAATAGAAGATATTTGAGCCAATGAAGCGATGAAAAGGAAGACTAAAGAGAAAAATTTTGAAAATTTTTCTAAGTCATAGAATCATCGGCCATCGGCGATGGTTAGTTGATCAAATCATCGATGCTTAGATGATTCAGCTGCCGATGAGCTACGTCAGATAAATTCAGTTGATCGAACATCCACCGTTGCGGATGATTAGTAGACAACTCCACTGATGGACATTGTTTCGACCATCGATATACGTCCTGTGGTTGTGGAAGGCATAGAAAGATCGTGGGCCGTCGTTGGGGCCACATAAAGAACTGATCACCCGATGAGCATCCAAGCATCGATGCCACAAAATACTAGTCGCTCCGACCGTCGACAAAGTCATGAGCTATGGAAGATATAGGGAGATTTTGGTTCGTCATTGTGGAAGCCGAAAGGACTAACCATCCGATGCGTAGGGCGCTCGGTCTCCGACGCAGCGGTTAAGCGGATGAAATTAGACCTATGAATCGCCAATAAAACTCAGAATAGTAGACCACTGCAGGGCCAATATGGCAGAAGGGAATAGACAAGCAACCCGCCGATACAACGGAGAAAGTTGGAGGTTTCAACTACCGAAATGCTGGGAGATTAGTAAGGAGAAGATCCGATTAGAAGAAAACTTTGAAGAGTATAAAGTCATCCGAAATTTTTTTATGATCAGGCCGCCAATCGGAAGGAATCAAAGGATCTTAAACCCATTATTGCGGCAGTCTAAAGCACTATTTTCCTGATGGATAGTAGGCCTGATAGCCAATAGACATCTGTGGAAACCATAGTAAGATCACGTTCTATTGTTACGGCTGCTCAAGGGACTACGCACCCGATGAACAGACGATTTTCTCACCGATACAGATCAAAAGTTTAGTCAATTTGACCGCCAAAACGCCGGAGAGTAGTAAGCAAATAGACCGCTGATGAACTAGGTGTTTTGACCACCGAAGTATTGGAAAGATAGCTGGGAAGAGGTCCGATTGGGCCTAAGGAAATTGGGGTTTTCGAGATAATTTCTCAGTGATTTTTCAAGCAGTTTTCAACTGCCTTTCAGTAGGATTTTAGCAGACTGTCAGTGGTCACAGGGCTGAAAAGGAAGGAAACCCTAGGTGACTAAAGTTAGCATTCCTGACCAAAATACAGTTGTGTGTTTTTCCATCATTATAAGAAGTGGTGTGGTTTTCACACCCGAGGTCAGAATAAAGCATGTGGATAAGCATTGGAAAGCTTATCCAGCAGGGAACAAGGGAGAGTCACCAAAATCTAAGTGTGGAACAGCAAAGTGCTAGTGATTGCTTGAAAAGCAATGTGTTGCTGTCAATATGGACAAATCCGGGAATTGCATGCCTAGAGGTAGCAAGACCATGAAGTCAAACCAGCTGTTGTGTGGAAAAGGAGTTCCATGCAAGGATGAGGGACTTGAAAAGGGAAATTTCCTTAAACCCTGTCTTGCTAATTATAATTATATTTATAAGTTTCATACATGAAATGTATGAAGATATGCCTTGCATGCATAGGATGTTACATGTTGGTAAGATTAGTAAGAATTATACATGTATAATGAACCACTAATGGTATTTATTGCATTGATGTTAGCATTAGTGGAAAAACCAAAGACAACAAGGACATGGCTGAATATGTTGCTGATACTAACGAATGTGACTAGCAACCCTATGGAGAAAGGGATAAGGTAACAAGTCGAGAATCAAAAGTTGGTGAGCAAATTCTACAAATTGTTGCAAAGGACCAACCAAACTGGTAATGTCAAGGGTTTAAGTAGGACCCATGAAGGTAAGAGTTTAATTATGACAACTGCATGGAGTGGTAAAAGCAAGTGGTCTCATACCATGTGGGTATGTGAATTTTATATTGCATTCATATAGAAATGTGTCATGCCTCTATTATGTGTTCTTATGAGCCTTAGTAGCCCAAAGAAAGTAAGTGCTGATGGTCTTGATTATAGCAATGCATCCTGTATGAAGTAGTCATGGTTAGGGCATGCATGGTATGATTGAATGCATCGTATTCTAGAATCAATGCAAGGTAGCATTGAGTGGATATGCATTAAAAGGTTTCATAAATCTTGTGGTTATGCATTGAATAGATGCATATGAAAAGTATGAGCAGATGTTGTGATGCAATGCATGAATGCATAGAGATAGTGTATGTGTCATTATGAATAACTAATGGCTGAAATGATGAGTTGATGACAATTCTAGAACCATTTCAAGGGCTGATGTGAATGCAGGATAGTAAGTGCATGAAGAGGGTAGTCATGATCAATTGGTTGCCAGAAATTCTCTATGGAAGGGCAAGGTGGTATAATGATACGCTTGTGAAGTAAGGAGTATCTAAACACTTCATTTAAATTGCATAAATGATGTGACTATACCTTGCAAATGTTAGTATGACAATGATTGCGTGAAGTAAATGAGTTTTGGTAATATTGATGTGATTAACAGCTGGAATTATTTGAATTTTATAAATTCTGAAAATGCTTCAGTGCTTGTTGTAGCAATGAAAAAGTTATATGCATCAAGACTTACTAAGTGTTTGGCTGACTGAGGTTCAGGTTTCAGGTAGATTATTGGGGCATGGAAAAGTGGGTAATACCATGACAAAGGCCGAAGTCTACCATGTGAAAGAGCCAAACCTCATGAGAAGAGTCTCATGGCTATGAAACTAGTTTGTATGCGTAATGAGTTGTAAATTTGAATTTGTGAATTTCGAATTTAAGAAATTGCTGACAACTACTAATCACTATTGGCTTGCATAAGATTGTGTCAGGAGGATGCACTGCAAGTGGGTATTCATGCTATGCTAGTAAGCATAAAATTATAATGGGCATAGTGGTGCTGCTTACAAGAGACCCACAATTGAGGATAACCTCATTTCCAAGCAAACCAATTTCTGTAGTAGAAAAAATTGCAAATTCCTATTGAATTTAATTACTAATGTCATTGCTTGGTTATGGAACAATCAATTTGGATTGTATTATCCGATAATGATTGACTGTTTGGCTATTTGATGAATGTGACAGGGGTACACACTGTAGAAATATCATGTGTGATGGCCTACAGGAGCCAAACTTCATGGGAAGGTTTTCCCTTATCTTGGAAATTGGTTTCGGGTGAAACTCCATTGGACATTTTGGACATGTATCATCTGCACTACATGTTTGGTAAGACACATGAGTGAGATGGTATATATTATTTCGGTAATAAATGTGTGGATATGAAATGTAAAATGGAATTGGGATGGTAAACCGAGGGACTGTCAACTCAGAGAAGGGAGCCCCCATTCCTCCTCAATGAAGGAATACTGCCTCGGTAAATGGATAAGTGTTCTATAACCCTGGCTAAGAATATGCAAGTCAAATTGTTGAATTCAATATGCAAAACATGTTTTGATTTTATTTCCATTGTGACAGATTGCTTGAGTATGAATAGGGCCTACATGGCACACACCAAAAAAGGGTGCACACTTTTTCAATGTCGAACAATAGGTTTTTCAATATTGATTACACCCTAGGGAGTGGACGCACTCCTGGTGTCTCAATACTTGATAGCAAATGATATGAAATATGATTACAATTTTAGAACAATAACGCTGATGAATATGCCTATATTGCTTGTGTTGTTAGGCTAAATAGATGTAGTGTGGTGTTGTGCACTAAATGGACAATGGCTTGAGCTCATCCTACCTTCTACAGAGAAGGAGACATTCCCGAGGGATTGTCAACTCAAAGAAGGGAGTGGTCTCTCTAAAGAGCACAAAGAAGGAGACATTCTTGAGGGACTGTTAACTCAGAGAAGGGAGTGGTCTCTCCAAAGAGCACAGAGAAGGAGACATTCCTGAGGGACTATCAACTCAGAGAAGGGAGTGGTCTCTTGTGTGACATGGGGTAGTGGAATTAGAGCTCACTACCGGAAATGAGACCTGGAAATGGTTGTTTATTGTTGATATAAGTGCATATGTTATTGTTGATGGCCTAATAAACGCAACGGTGTTGGCTTGGCTGATGATTGGTTGTTGATATAAGTGCATTGTTGATATAAGTGTAGGCGATTTGTTGACGGTCTGATAAACCCAACTAAAGGTTGGCTTGACTGTGCCTGATATATGTATAAAAGGATGTTGTGAAGTAGCCTGTGTGCTGGTATAACATCCAAGTCCATAGATGATCCCAAGGCTTGCAAAGCGAAGCAGGATCCTGTGGACCAATGAGGAAACACACAATATAGATAAGTATTGGATTATTTTGCAATTCTTGCTTAATTGGTTATGATTTTTTAAGCTCTTGTTTAAGAGATAAAAACTAATGAAAATAAACTAAACATGTGAATTTATTCAATGTTTGAATATAGGTATCGCTGGAAGCGAGGACTATGAGAGCATCCTAGGGGTGCATGTGAACGTGTGACTATCCTGAAGAGCTTAGAATGAGCAATAATGAAAAAGGTGTTAGTGAGACTGTGAAGTTCCTAGCATCCGAGACAAACCATGTGGGGAGGCTCCATGGTTGAGAGGTATGAAATAGATTGGAGACACTAAGTGTCATGACCAAGAGGGATTGGTCCAGCATTCACGGTGAAGTGAAAGAGGCTGAGAGCATGAAAAGCCACAGTGGTGGTGTGGGTTCCAGGATGGAACAAAACAAAGAGGAAAAAAAAACTTGCTGCTCTCTCTTGCCTTTTGATTATATATATATATATATGCATTGTGAAACAAAAGATTGTTGAATGCATGTATGACTGAAAATAGAATGTGTGTATTTGCTTAAAGTAAATTGTGAATGCTGGGATGGTTAACTCCCTTCCCAAGAATGGACATGAATGAGCTCATGTGCCTGTTAGGAAGGCATGAAAAATATGAAAGTATCCTTGATGAGACTTGGACTGTCATGCTAATTGGGCAATTAATTGACTCATATTAATGCCTATATTATGCTTGGTCGAATAGAATTTCAATGATGCATTTCACAGGTGAGAAAGGTGAAATCCAGTGGTGCACATTGATCATGGAAGTAGACCAAAAGATGTTGGATTTGGCTGGAAGTCTCCTTCAAACGATTGCCAGGACCCAAGAGAATCTTAGAGAAATGCTCAAGATACAGAAAAGGCAGAATGAGATGAACCACCAGATTTTTCAAGACTCTATTGGTTTGCAAAAGGAGGTAAAAATCCTTCTGGGGGCAATTTGTAAAGGCAAAAAAAGTGGATCAATGATGGGACATTCGTCCAACCGATCCGTTAAGAAACGGTCCAGGCATGAAGACTCAAGGGAAATTGAGCAAGTAATGATGAAGCAACCAGTGAAATGTTGGAAATGCGGAGGACATCATTTATGCCAAGACTACCCAAAGAGGGAACATAAAGAGGGTAGCAGCCACAAAGTTCCTCAATTTGGGGATGAACTGAAAGCTAAGAACCAACAAGAGAAGCTCATGGAAGCCGAGGGACTTGGTCCTGAAAGTTCAAAGTAAATAATTGAACATGGGACAGATCTACAATGTGCAAATGGTTATGAATTCCTATTGGAACACAGAGGACGGTGTTATTCCAAGGGGGAGGGGATTGTAATACCCCGGTTTTGACCCCGTTTGCATTAAAAGATACATGATGTATATTTTGTAATTAATCGTTGTGAGGAGCTAAAGGAAAAATCGCCACCATTGATTTGGTTGTGTATGTTTCGGCAGTAGGGATTGTTGCTAATGGTATATCGTGCCATCCAACACATTATAGTTTTGACATCATGTAAATATGCACATCAAATAAATAAACCCACAACTAGCTACGACGATGCAACGTTAAATGAAAAGGGAAAGATTCCTAAGGTTAGGGGGGGGGGGGTTGTCTAACCCATGGGGGCCATTTGGACTTTGCCATGTGTCACCTTAGTTATTTTGTTGTTAGTGGGGGAAGCTATGGGCTGGAAGGAAACCACTATGCTCACGCCTGCGCTCTCTCCACAACACGTTGGCCGATTGTTCTGTCCACTCTCCCCATCGTCGGCCATTCATCTTCCTCATGCTGAGCTGAGTTAAAAGGATCCATGATCCATGGATTGGGGGTTCGTTTCTCCTTTCTCTCATCGGTTGTTTCCTTTGCCTCATGCACCGATTGGGATCTAGGTATGATCTTCCTCCGGCCTATACAGAGAATGGATTTCCCCATTTTTGGATGACTGTGGTCTATTTAGGTTTTTCATCATCGTTTTTTTCTTCTCCCCACAAGGATTCATCCCGTTCACCATCCTCACGATTTCCCCATCGTTTTGTTGAATCCTCACGCACAGGCTGAAAATGGGATGGTTTCCCTCACACAGGAGTTGGGGACTGTGATCTCATGCGACGAGCTGGAAGGTGGCCTGAGGGGCATGATTCTGCTATGTGTATGCTTTCCCTATCAATGCTAGGAATCCATCTTCTCCCCATCTACGTTGTGTAAGTTCATGCTTGTTCTCCTTATCGATTATGGTCTGCGTTTATGTTTTTCCTTTGTCCAAGATTGAGAATTGGACTTTTCCCCTATTTTGGGACTGTGTAATGTTGCCATCGTTCTCATTGTGAGTTTGGGGTTGTTTTCTTCCCCTGGTTTTGGGTTGCTTCTTGGTTACTGAGGCTACAGACATCCTTAGGGGGATTATTGCTGAGTTGTTTTGGGATAAGAACAACTCTGAAGCATGGTTTGACTTGAACTGTGTTTCACCTTTTTGTTTGGGGTTGTCACCCTATTGTATTTACCTTCTTCACAGAGCTGTGAACTTTTTGTTTTACTATAGCATGCAGTGGTTGGTCTTTGGACTATTGAGAGCAGGATTAGAGGTTGGGTATGCTTGAGAAAACTGGTGTTTGGAGCCACTTAGATAGAGTTATACTGCTGGCTTTCTTCTCCAGAACCCTTGAAGAGTATTGGAAAGGGAAGTCAGGGCCTGAGGGACTATGAAGTAGAGAAAGAACTGATTCCTGGTGTCGGGTGTGTGGATGTCTTAAAAGTCAGGTTAACTATGGTGTAGGAATCCTTAGCTCTCCATTGAGGCCACCATGTTAGCATTTAGCCTTTCCTAGCTCCTTAATGGCCTGATAAACCCTACTATGTGGGCTTGGCTAATTTGTGTACCTTGGCTATGTGTAAGCCTACTTTGACCCTTATTCCTTGAGGAATCATGCCCAGTTTGGCGGTGGCAGTGTTGTTGAGAGATTGATGAGCACGCTGGCCTATGGTTGGGTGGAAAGTTGCAGCGACGTAGCTAGTTGCGGGATGAATCCTATTTAAGATAAGTATTCTTGACTATTTCGTCTCTACATTTATATTACTGATTAATGAATTTAATGAGCATGTGGCATGCTTGATTGAATGTATGTTTTCTTCCGTTGTGTATATGAAGGATTATGCATCTTAGTATGTTTTATGTTTTAAGAATTTTATTCCAGCATTTTATGTATGTTTATGTTCATGGGGCTAGTTTCCCGGAGGTTTATGTTTGGTGTTTAGTAGCGTCCACTTCACCGGGTTGAGGGTTGGGGACGTTACAGTTGTAGTTTTTAGATTCCTAGTACAATAAGGAGGAGTTTTTTCCTAAAGAGGCCAATTTTTATGTTGGTATTGCGGGAATCCTAGACACTTTTTGAGGGACTACAAAAATCCTACTATGACCTATTCATATTGTAAATATTTTGACCATATGGTATAAGAGTGTCGTCAGTTGATTGTAAAATGGAAGGCTAGGAATGTGGGAAATAAGAACCCACCTCAAAATCCCAATCCGAACATACAAAATATATATGCTGAACCGAGAGATCCAAATATTGATGTTGTAACCAGAAGAGGTGTCGCGATGAGAGAATATCAAGAAGCACCATATGGACAATCGAGAGTGTGACCGATATCGCAAAATAAGGCACCATTCGATCTCCAAAAGGAAAAGGAGATATTATTGGATGTTCAACATGATTTCATCGACAAAAATCAAGTGTCAAATTCTGTTGTTGTAAAAAAATGAAGGACCAATATTGGAAATGCCTCAAATATTGTAACAATTATTTCAAAAGAAACCGACATCAAAGCTTTATAAATTGAAAGAATCCTTTAAAAATAATTTATCACTAACACAAGATAAATATGTTGTCTCAGAATTTACAACTTTGATAGAAGAGCCTCAAGAAGATGTGTGACCAGGAAGAAGGGTTAAACATGTTGGGAAAATATTGAATATTGGCAATGAACTGAGAATGAATTCCCAAATAGGAGATTATGACATGGACTATAATATTCTAGACTTGGGTTCTAATGTGAACATTCTTACTAGACAAACCTGGGAAAGTATGGGAAATTGGACACTAGTATGGTAACCTCTCCAACTAAGATTAGAAAATCAGTCAAAGGTTTTACCTATCGGTTGACTGCCTTAGGTTCCTATCGAGATAGAAGGAATTCACACTTATGCAAACTTTGAGCTGATTGACATTGTCGATGATACGAATCGATATCTTGCACTTTTTGGGATTGAATGGGCCATTGATAAGTGGACTATTATCAATTTCAAGAAAAGAATATGAACATCTGAAGATGATGAACTAAGGGTGGTCACACCACTTGATCCTCTATAAGTCCAGAGGTGTGTTAAGAAGGTAAATAAGGAACGAAAAGGTGGAAACTTAGACCATAACTATAATATCAATTCCATAATGGATGATTATGTGAATCCAACAATCGATGAAAAACTCAAATAGAGAAGCATTAGCTCCCGCACTTCGGATTCTGGAGAAAATTTAGAAAAATTGTAGAATTGATTGCATGAAGTGTCAATGAGAAGATGCACAAGAATTACAAAATCTATGTGATAGGTAGGTATTGGGGTATGTGATCAACCTACCTATGAGGGTTTTCCTAACCTGAAATATTTTTTGACATAATTTGAAGAGAAATTAACAAAACCTCAACGACTGCCATATTTGGACATTACATTGAAGGATACACCTTCCAGATGGTGGGTTGCACATAAATAGTCTATATTGTAATGAATCCAATGCCATAGATTTATGGAAGTCCAATTTGGAGAGAAGGTGATGTACACTGAACAAAAATACACAGGACTGACTAGTCCTATCAAGCACATTGAGCATTACCGTGCGACATGGGAAGCATGTCTGCAATATGAATGGGACAACCAAATGTGACATAGAAATGCAAAGAAACATAGAGGAATTTAAGAAAAAATGAACCCAAAAAACCATACAAAAATGAGACTTCTCTAATGGAGTTCCCAATTCTGTTACGGAGAAAATATTCCTATGGTTTGGGGTGGAACACAATAGAGAGGATGACACCAAAAATCAAATCCATTCTAAAATATGCTAGATTATTTAAGTAAGCTAACAACTAAGGGATATAAACTGTACCTCAACCACATGTTCAAAAAATACCATCGTTGAGCTTACGATCAAAATCATGTCCCTACAATTTTCCCTCAACAACAAATATATATACAAGCATAGAATGTGTTAAATGTTAGCATTCAAACTAGCATAATCCATTAAACATGTATAAAGAAACTATACCCATGGATACAAATATGAAAAAATTGCACATCAAATTTGGATGAGAAATGGATATTTCTATTAAGGTAAAAACATATATACGATGTGAAAACCTATATCGGCACCTCATCGGATTCGAGAAACCAAGTTCCTCCTCCCGGGCCTCCACCATTTCAATCCTCCAAAGAAAGGCAATCTCACAAAGACAATATAGAGCTTGGGATATGAACTCAAATGGTTCTATCAACAAGAGCAAAGGGATGCAGATTCAAGTATATGGAAAAGGGGAAATTTTTTCCTATAGTCTCCTTAATATCAAAGTTTCTCGTCCTCTAATGATTCACAATGGCTAAATATATATCCCTTAAATGGGAAATGGAGGGTTTAATTAGAGCATATCCAAACATATAGATGGCCAAGAATGAAGCTATTTGTTACTTTAGGAAAACTCAAAATATTTCTTGTTTTTTAGAATAAAACCCAATGTACATGGGTTGTAATGGTTCAATATCTTCAAAAATGTCTTTTTAATGGTTAAACTAAAGCGTCAAGGTTGTACTGAGTAAGGGGGTATAGTTGATCTGAATTTTAGGGGGCATATGGTATGAATTTGGATGTATATGTCATAAAATAATAAAATGGAGAGGCCACCCTCTCCCATTCATCATTAAAGGATTAAATGGAGAGGCCACCCTCTTCCATCCATGGTATTTGACAACCCATGGGTTTTTTCCATGGTATGTTCTCAAGGCACATTGTACCTCTCCCATCCGTTGTATTTTACAACCAATGGTTTTGGCCCATGGTATGGCCCCAAGGCACATTTTTATAATGTTATTAAAAAGCTCTATGCCTTCTCAATAAAGAATTCAATAATTTTTTTCATCCAACCTTTCTCTTATTTTATTAAGTTATTTTTGAGGTATTGGTTACGAGTTTCTTTCATAGTATTGTTTGAGAGGAAAAGCTAAGAAACCTCTTTGAGCCTCACCCATCCATGTGTTCTATTTACTATATGTTTCTCTATGTTAATCTTTGGATCAATTGTTAACAATTTTGCATCTTTAATCTCCTCCTCTTTCGACATTTAAGCCTCCCAAGTCTCAACCCCCAAGATCTGGATCAGTGGTATCAAAGAAGGCAACCATTCCATGGGAATGAGGGTTTGAGCATAGTTTGGATTCAAGTATTTGAAATAATTGTCAACCTCCTTTTGGCACTCTTGTAGTCTATTTGTTGGTCCATACATGGTTATGGGTCAACCACACAAAACCCACAGTTTTGTATTGTAATCACGGTTATGAGTCAACCACAGAAACAACACAATTATGGTTATAGGCCAACAACACAAAACCCATGGTTAAGGATAAACCAAACAAAACCCACAGTTATGTTTAAGTTCAACCACATAAAACCCACAATTATGTATTGTAATCATGGTTAGGGGTCTTGCACACAAAAGCCATAGTTAGGGGTCAACCACACAAAACCCACGATTATGGGTTAGCTACACAAGAAAAACATGTATGGGTCAACCTCACAAAGCCAACCATCATAGTCATGATTATGGGTCAACCACACAAAACCCACGATTATGGTTCAACCACACAAAACCCGTGATTATGGGTTAACCTCACAAAACTTCACAAAACCAGTCTCTTCATTGAAAATTAGCACATTGTTACTAATCATGGGTCTCCTTTTAGCACGAAATGATTGGGAGCATAATTTTATAAGGGGGGGAGAATGATCCTGATTTTAGGGAAAATATGGTCTAAATTAAGACGTATAAGTCATAAAATCATTAAATGGAGAATCCACCCTCTCCCATTCATCATAAAATAATTAAATGGAGAATCCACCCTCTCCCATCTATGGTATTTTACATCCCATGGTTTTGTTCCATGGTATGGCTTCAAGGTGCATTCTAGCTCTCCCATACATGGTATTTGAAAACCCATGGTTTTGGCCCATCATATGGCCCCAAGGAACATTGTAATAATGTTATAAAATGGATCTATGCCTTCTTAATAAAGTATTCAAGTTTTTTTGGCATCCAACCTTTCTCTTATTTTATTAAGTCATTTTTTATTTGTTATTTCTAAGTGTATTTCTTAGTATAGTTCAAAAGATGAGGCTCGAAGAAGCCTCTTTGATCCTCACCCCTCCATGTGTCCTATTTACTCTATTTTTTTCTATTTGACTCTATGGATAAATTGTTAACAATTTTGTAGCTCTAATCTCCTCATCTTTCGACATTCAAGCCTCCCTCGTCTCAACCCCGAATATATGGATCAATAGTGAGTCTATATAGGGACAAGGGAAGGCCATTAACACATGATGAATAAGGTGTGGAAAATCATGCTTTAACAATGACACATCATGTTTGAGGTGCATGGATGAAGAACATATTGAGAGGGAACCCTATATTTTGGGGTTGTACTAACAACAATTGAACATATTGTTGGAGATCCATATTTTAGGGGTGCATTCATCTATGAGATCCACTTTATGAGGAGTTATTTAATATTTTTTTGAGAATCTTATTTGATTTTTTAATTAGATCCACTTTTTTGAAGATTACTTGAGAAGCACTCTAGGGGGAATGGGACACATTGTAGTGAAGGAGCCCTAACTAAAATTTATAAGGTCACTGAAGAGCCCTGTATTGAGGAACATCCAACCCTTAAAGAGACTTATAGTTCTCAAAGATGTACCCTCCCTTGTTGAATAACACGATATCGAACTTTTTGTGACCCTCATGCATAAAGTAGAAGAGCAGGGTATTTCTCTTTTATGGTCAATAGATGTAATAATTAATAAACATGAATTTGTTGCTGATACAAATAGTAAGGTTTTGTTTTTTAAATGTAGTTATAAACAAACACAAATTAGAAGAAATAGATAAATGGCCTTTTGTTTGGGTTTTCATGAGAGATTAATCATTTAATTAAAGACTTAAAATTATTTGCTTGAAGCTTAGCTAAATTGTAGTATTAGGTTTAGCCTTGTTTTATGTGTTGCTTGTGGTTTCTAAGTTGTTCATGTTAGAAAATAGGACCGCAATGAAATAACACATATACAGTTAAATCATTAAACAAGATGCAAAACACATTAAACACATTACAGAGAGACATAGATATAACGTGGTTCACCCAAATGATGGGCTTTGTCCACAAAGAAATCACCATTTCTTTTATTACAGTCCATAAAGATGAAGGGATACAACCTGTAGCAAAACCGCAGCACTTCCTCTTCACACTCTCATAGTCTCTCCCACACAACCACATATATTGTTTACAATAAAAAATAATACCATACACAGTAGTGTTACAATTCTTTCTTTTATAGGGAAAATACCATGGGAAAATACTATGGTTAACCCAATACCATGGGTCCACAAAACTATTGGCCAACACACATCCCAAAAAAAATTCTTGGGGGCTCCGCTCCAGAACCCCAAGGCAGGGGGAATGAGTGTACAATACACCTAGGGTACAAACACAACTGAATAACATCTGTGGATCTAGAATATCAGTCTCCACAACCAACAATCTCCCACTTAGAGACTGATCACAACAACTCCATGGCTACTACACTTGCTAGACTATGCTATAGAGCTTGGACTTTGAAAATTTCTTATTTTGACCTTCATGCTTGAAGGCCAATAGAAACCAAGCATGAAATCAGTTTCTCTCTGGTTACTCCCTTTGTCAACATGTCTGCAAGATTATGGAGAGTATGTATCTTTTCCAGTTTTAACAGATCTTATGAAGTGGTACTTGAGTTGTATATGTTTAGTATTCAAATGGAAGGATGAATTCTTTGTCATATGAATGGCACTCTGGATTTCACTGTAAATCCTACTATTCTCCTTATTCTTACCCAATTCCTTCAGGAACCTCTGCAACCAAATCATCTCCTTACTAGCCTCTGTAGTAGCAACATACTCTACTTCCGTTGTTGAAAGTGCAAAAACCTATTGCAGTTTTGAAATCCAACTTACTATTGTTCCACCCACAGTAAACACATACCCTATGGTGCTCCTCCTATTGTCTTGATCACCAGCCATATCTGCATCAACATATCTCTGTAGAATAGTGTCTGAACCTCCAAAACATAATGCATGTGAAGTGGTACCACTCAAATACCTGAGAATCCACTGCACTGCTTTCCAATGCTCTTTTCCTAGGTTATTCATATATATGCTCACAACTCCCACTACATGTGCAATATCTGGTCTTGTGCATATCATGGCATACATCAAGCTTCCAACCACTAATGAATAGGGAATCGTGGACATGTAATATATTTCTTCCTGTGTCTCTAGACACATCTCCTTACTTAGTTTCAAATGGCTCGCTAAAGGTGTACTAACTGGTTTTGCATTCTACATTCTAAACCTCTGCAACACCTTTTCTAGGTACTCACCTTGAGACAACGTCAATTTGCGATTTTTCCTATCTCTTGTTATTCTCATACCAAGGATTTGCTTTGCATCACCCAAATCCTTCATCGCAAATGAATTAGCTAATTTTCTTTTGAGCACACTTATATGCTGCATGTTAGACCCTACAACAAGCATGTCATCCACATACAATAACAAGATAATATATCTTTCGTTATCTAGCCTCTTGAAATAAACACAGTGGTCAGAATGACATCTATCATAACCTTGTTCTATCATAAACTTATCAAATTTTAAATACCACTGCCTTGGAGCTTACTTTAGGCCATACAAACTCTTGTTCAACTTGCAAACCAAATTCTCCTTACCTTTGACCTCATACCGCTTTGGCCGCTGCATATAAATATGTTCTTCCAAATCCCCATGGAGAAAGGTTGTTTTTACATCTAACTGTTCAAGATGCAAATCTTCTACCGCCACTAGACTTAAAATAGTTCTAATTGAATTCATTTTAAGAACAGGAGAAAATATTTCATCAAAGTCTATACCTTTCTTTTGTGCAAAAACCTTCACAACAAGTCTAGCCTTGTACCGCTTCTTGCATCCATCTTCTTCCTTCAACCTGTAAACCCATTTATTCTACAATGCCTTTTTTCTGCAGACAACTTAACCAGATCCCAAGTCTGGTTTCTTACCAATGAGTCCATCTTCTCATCCATCCCTTTCTCCCACTTCTTTCTAGTTTCTACCTACATTGCTTCTTCATAACATTTTGGTTCACCAGAATCAGTCATCAATAAATAATACAATGAAAGAGAGAATTGTCCAGGGGTCTACTTAACCTGGTAGAATTTCTTACAGTTGCAGGAGTTTCAGGTACCTGCTGCTGCTCTTGATTTTCTGGTTCCTTTGGAACTTCATTTTCTTTGGTTTCATCAAGCACTGTGTACTCTGTGTTTACCTTTTCCACTTTATTTCCTTGCAACTAATATTTCTACAATACCTTTTCATTGAATACTACATCTCTACTCCTAATGATTTTCCATTTTTCATAATCCCATAAACAATAACCAAAATCATCAACCCCGTATCCAATAAAGGTACATTTCTTGGAGTTAGCTTCAAGCTTTGCTCTATCATCTTTATCAATATGGACAAATGCTTCACAACCAAAAGTTCTCAGAAATGAGTATTTTACCTGTTTACCTGTCCATGCCTCCTCTGGAATGCCACCATCCAAAGCGCTTGAAGTACCTCTATTTATTAAATAAACAGTAGTGTTTACATAATCATCCCAAAACTGTAAGGGAAACCCATGATCGTTTTGTTCATTCTTTCTGACATGCCATTTTCTTGTGGTGTTCCAGGGACCGCCTTCTCTCTGCGAATCCCATTGTGTGAATAGTAACTATCAAACTCCTTATTGTAGTACTCACCTCCATTATCAGATATGAGACATTTCAACCTTTTTCTTGTCTCATTCTCAGCCAAATATTTCCACTTCTTAAAAGTATCAAACACATCAAATTTTTGTCTAATGCAATAAACCCAGGTTTTTCTAGTTGCATCATCAATAAAAGTAACATAATAACGATATCTACCAAGAGATTGTACCTGAGCTGGTCCCCATACATCTGTATGGAAAAGCTCTAATTTTTCACTTTTCTTTTGTTTCCCAACCTTGAGAAAATGAACTCTCTTATGTTTTCCATAAACATAGTTCTCACAAAATTCCAAACTTAGCTGCTTCAAATCTGGAAGCAATTTCCTTGAATGGAGAATTTGCATCCCCTTCTCACTCATGTGGCCAAGCCTATGATGCCACAATGCCACACCTATTTCCATGGAAGCTACAGAGATAGAGTAATCAGTATTATGTGGACATAAATATAACGTACCTATCCTATCTCCTTTTTCTATTACCATTGATCCTTTAGTGACCTTCCACCATGTTTCTCCAAACGTAGACAAACAACCACCATCTCCCAACTATCCTGTTGAGATCAGATTTCTTTTCATAGTAGGAATGTTCCTTACATCTTTTAGCAGCCAATCATTTTCATTATTTAACTTAATCCGTACCTTACCCTTTCCAACAATTTTACATGGTTCATCATCCCCCAATAGCACATGCCCAAAATCACCTTGAACATAATCATGAAATAATTTCCTATGGGGTGTAGCATGACATGAAGCCCCTAAATCTACTACCCAGTAATCACTAGTATTATCTAATTCAAGAATCAAAGCATCTTGTAACACATCACCTGCTACATTCACTTCCTGAGTACTTCTTGATGTCTTTCTCCTTTCTTCTTTGGAGCTTTGCAGTCTTTCTTCAAATGTCCTTTCTTACCACAGTTCCAACACTCTATTTTTTCAAATCTAGACTTGGATCTTCCCTTTCCATACTTTCCATGGTTACCTGGGCTCTTTCCTCTCTCCTTTTGTCTCCCTCTTCTTTCCATGGTCAATGCATTACCAGATGTCTCACCTGTGATTTTTCTTTGCATTTCCTTGCTAAGAATAACACCAACAACATCATCAAACTGGAGAGTGTTTGAACTAGGGACAGATTTACTTACAGACATGAGAAAGCTATTCCAACTTTCTGTAAACGAACACAAGATTAGAAGAGCCCTAAACTCATCATCAAAGTTCACTTTTACAAAAATTAACAGACTAGTAAGTGTATTAAAATCATTTAAATGATCGGCAAAAGATCCACCTTCCGACATCTTCATATTAAATAAACATTTCATTAAAAATACCTTATTGGAAGCCGAGGGTTTTTCGTAGAGCTTACCCAATGTGCTCATCATGCCCTCTATTGTTTTTTCTTTCGAAATATTGAAAGACACCGATGAATCCAGGCACAACCGTATTGTTCCCAGTGCCTTTCTATCAAGAACCTCCCATTCTTCATCCTTCATAGGCGTCGATTGTTTTTCTTTTCCGCCCAATGGCAGGTACAGATCCTTTTGGTATAGATAGTCCTCCATTTGCATCTTCCATAACTGATAGTTTTGGCCATTAAATTTCTTGACCATAAACTTTCCCTCTTCCGCTATTGCTCCCACTCGAACGAGAGGAACCCTTCTTTCCTGTGATTTTACCACCCAAATAGACCTTTTGGATTTGATACCAACTGTTAGAAAATAGGACCACAAAGCAATAACACATATACAGTTAAATCATTAAACAAGATGCAAAACACATTAAACACATTACAGAGAGACACATATATAACGTGGTTCACCCAAACAATGGGCTACGTCCACAAAGAAATTTCTAGTCCTTTTATTACAGTCCAGAAATATGAAGGGATACAACCTGCATCAAAACCATTGCACTTCCTCTTCACACTCTGACAGTCTCTCCCACACACAGAGACTGTTTACAATACAAAATAATACCATACATAGTCTTGTTACAATGCTTTATTTTATAGGGGAAATACCATGGGAAAATACTACGGTTAACCCAATACCATGGGTCCACAAAATTGTTGGCCAACACACATCCCAAAAAAATTTCTCGAGGGCTTCGCCCCCGGACCCCAAGGAAAGGGGAATGAGTGTATAGTACACCTGGGGTACAAACACAACTGAATAACATCTCTGGATTTGGAAGATCAAGCTCCACAACCAACAATTCATGCTAGTGATATTGCGAATGGATGGATGGGTCTATAATGTATTTCATGAAACAATATTTAGACACAGTGAACTTAGATTTTCCATTGAAACACATGTGCAATAGAGTTATAATCATAATGATGACGATGTCATAGTAAAGTCAAATAAAGTTTGGATGAATAATCTTATCCAATCAAAATAGTTATTGAAGGTAGTGGGTATAACTTTATGGTGAGTATACCTTTATTGTATAAATCTAAAATATTTTTTAGTTTATGTGGTGAAATATTTTTCCAAGTTGTTTTATATCATCATATTTGTGTGGACTTGGAGAGAAGTTCTTAGTGTAGGGTGATTATTGTTGATGTATATGTAACTTCGGAATGTATTCTTCTCTGTATCTTATGTATTGTAACCCGATGTTCATTCCGGGATGTTTCTATTATGTATTTGAGTCATGTGGTCATGCCCCGATGTTTCGATCGGGAGGATTAATAATGTAATCAAGTCATATCAAGTCATTAGGTAAGTCCCCACAGTTTCGGGGCACTTGAGTTATTATACACTAATTAAGGTGTAGGCTCGAGTAGTAATTATTAGGTCGAGCCTACGTGTGGAAATGTAATTCAAGTGAACGGATGAATATAAATAGAGAGTGAGAGTCTCTCTATTTGTCACTTGGAATTACATCACTTGCTCTCTCAAGTGTGGCGCACCTTTGGAGAAGGAAATACTTTGGCTTGACAGAAGACAGAAGGCTATTGCTATGTGGAGAGTGCATCTTATTGTTTTGGGTTTCACATCTTGTGGTGATACTATCTTAGAGGAAGTTGCGGGGTTTTCTCCTTTATGGTTTCCACGAGGAAAACTCGTTGTGTCTCTTGTCTCTTGTGATGTGCTTATGTTATTGCTGTGCTTGTTATTCTCTTAGTGAAAAGATCTTAACATAATGCTAGCTTAAATGTTGAAAAACTAACATGGTATCAGAGCTAACCTGAGAAGAAGACATTGTGCAGCTACAGGAACTAGCGCTTCCTATTTTGTACATCTTACTCCACATATTTTCAGCAAAAGTATGTTAGGATGCCTCTCCATTGAAGGGTGCATCTTTCTGTCGATGCGGAATTCAATTTCAAGCATTTTCAGTTTCGATGTGGAAATTAGGGCTTTCTACAGAAGAGGAATTTTTGAGTGATACCAGCATAGGATTGTTCTCCTCATCAAAACCTAAGTTTAGAGACCTGGATCAAGAAATTTGGTTGGGTGAAACTCCGGGAAAGTCAAACCCTAGTTTGACTCTAAGCTAGGAAAAACCCTAAATACTAAAACTGCTAAGTTTTGGTACAGTCGCTATATTCCGATATTGGCGAAGTCTCAGAAGCTGAAAATTGCAGGGACCAAAGATAAAGTCCTGATGAACACTGTCTCCACAAATCAGCCTCAGATTCGCTATATTATTGGAGATATGATCTCTCCAAGTTAGGGCTACTTCCTCTTCTAGAAATCATCCATAAACAGGAAACCTGGGGAGATCTGCAATATCTTGGGCTACAGAGGTCCAAATGGAATTCCTGAAGATGTTCCAGAAATTTCACAGACTTTAATTTCTGTGGTACAAATATCAGACTCAGAAGATGAACCAGTGACACGTGGAATGCCATACAACTTCACTATTCTGAACAGTCCTGTAACAGGTCACATTTGGAAAAGGATCATAAATCCCAAATGGTGAAACCAATTCTAATGAAACCTATGGTGTTGGATCAGGGACATGCTAGGTTACCTCAGTGAGAAATTTCAGACACATAGAATCAGTAATGTGGGAGATATCATAGACGCAGTAACAGGCATTTCTATAGAAGAAATCAGAAAATTAGGGCTTCCTGTTTCAGGAGCTTCCCTCCACTGTTTTCAGAAAAGGAGTACACTGGACAGCTCCATTTGAAGAGATATATCTGTTCATCCAATCAGATCTGAAAGATTCCAAGTTTTTAAAATTAGGGTTTCTGTGACAAACCCTAGATCAGCGAACTCCGGGACAAGGACGGACACCTCAAATCGGTAAGATCTAATCCTTTGCTATTTCCATTTGAGGTTCTCATTTCAAAGTGATCTATCACATCAGTTTGATGATAAGCTTGGTGAAGTTGACAACTTCCAAGCATATAAGTATTTTATCTCTCTGGATTGGACACCTACATGAGTATAGAGGTTCCAGTTTCAGAGGGAGACGAGGCCAAAGAAGACATCATGCTCATGCTGCAGAGGATGATGAACCATCCAGAAAGAGATCCAGATATGAAAGTGAAGATCCTTCAAGCAAGGATGAATATGTTCTAATATCAGCTCTCATAGGTAACATTGCTCATGGAAGTGATGATTGGCTTATAGACAATGGGGCTTACAAACATATGACGGGATTCAAGGAATCCTTTGTAAGACTGTCAGAACATGAATCACCTCACAAGGATTGAAGAAGAACCTTCTCTCCATTTCAGCATTGATGCAAAAGGAACGTGGGCTGCATTCATAGATGGTCAAGTCATCATATGGCCAAAAGGAAAGACTATAGATGATGTGGTAGTGATTGAAGAACAAGAAGGAGGCTTGTACAATTTGAAGGGAAGAACAAAATCAGAATATGACTTAAAGAAACCAATTGAAGAATGTGAAGGTCCAAAATGTAGAAACCATGTAGTCATAAGAGTCTCTCAAATCAAAGAACAACTTGAAGCGGTAAAAGAAAAAGTGAAGAATGCAAAAGTGGTGATGGCCACCTTGAATGGCCTCCCAGGATCATGGAATTCATTCATGTGAGGAATGTGTGCTAGAAGGAAGTGATTACTTTCAATAGACTCTAGAAAGAGAACTCACAAGAAGAAGAAGCTCAAGAAGAGAAGATGGGAGCAACTGAAGATCAAGCTCTTTCCATCCAAAGAAGATCCCTCAAGCAATGAGGAATATGAAGAACTCAACTCTTGAAGAACTTCTTATCCACCTTAGCTTTTGGATAAGAAACGATTCTATTATGAATGAAGAAGACGATGAAGCTGAAGGCTGAAGAAGGAGTCTACCCTAGAAACAAATAAAGATAAGTATTCAATTGTCATTTCATTATATTATTTTGTTATGCATTTGTTTATATTCAGTTATTGTAATATGCATGATAGGATGTTTGCATTAATGATAGAATACTACTAATATGCATGTGATGGGTAAGTAGCTCATGGGGCTATACAAATTCTCCATTGCTACTTATCTAGAATGAAACCTCTTTGCTGACATTTTGGATTAGTGCACAATCTCAATGTTGTCCTGGTAGAGATGGAAGCAATCTAGAAAGTTTCAATGAGATATGGATGAATGTTGTATTGGCTAAAGTAGTTGCATGATCATATATTTATGCATAGTAGCTTTCCAGTATGAATATTCCTTATGAAATGTTTCTAACCATACAAATGCATTTGACTTGTAGGAAAGATCGCATACATAATCGCCTACAAGAAAAGAAGAATGGAGACTTGTTTCGAAGAACAAGTGATGACATTTCAAAATGAAGAATAATATCACGAGTGCAGTGACATCATTGATGCAGAACCTTCCAGCCACCAAGAAGAAAGGGAAGATCAGTTCAAGAAGAATGATGTCAGGGCGTAGTATCGAGACCTGAAGAGAAGTTCATAGTTCCATCATGCAGTAGATGGAAACATCGTGGGATAAAAAGCAAGATTCGTAGCATGAGGCTTCTCACGAAAGGAAGGCCTAGACTACGAAGAGACATTTGTAGCCAGTAAGAGTTGAAACACATACATGATGAGATTGATGAATATCTTAACCTTTGCTACAAGGTTGAAGATTCAAGTCTATACACTAGATGATCACATAGAAGATTAGTAGCATAGGAAGCTACTTGTCACTCCGGTACAGAATGTTTCAGTGCATAGAGTATAGGAGACAGAGGGAGTATGATGCTCCGTTTCAGAGGGAGTGACTACAGAATATCTTGAGGTTCGACATGGTACAATAGGATGGGCATATTACTGATGACTCTAGGATTTACTAAGAGTAAAGTGGTTTCCAACCTTTGCTTCAAGGTTGAAGGTAGAAGACCAGTGATGTTCCTGTTATGCGTCGATGCACTATTGTTCTAGGCATGGAAGTGTGGCAGAGTATGGATGGAATCTTCCTTGGACAAGGGAAGTATGCAGTAGAGATCTTGAAGAGATTTGGGATGATGGACTGCATGACCACACCTATGGCATCGAACATGAAGCTATTGAGTGATGCTTCATCTGAGACGGTTGATGCTATGATGTATCGTCAGATGATTGGGTCCTTGATGTACCTGAGACTAGATATTTGCTTTGCTGTGAACACATTGAGACATGTTCACCTGATGGTTGCAAATCTTGCAGGGGTACAGTTAATTATGGACTCAAGTACGATGTGAATCAGAAGATTAACCTAGAGGGTTATGTTGATTCAGATTGGGCAGGCAGTGCCATCGACATGAAGAGTACTTCAGGGTGTTGCTTCAGTATGGGATTAGGTGTGATCTCTTGGTTTAGCAGGAAGCAATCCTGTGTGGCATTGAGTACAGCTGAAGCAGAGTATGTCGCAACCTGTTCAGCTAGTTGTGAGGCAGTATGGCTGCGGAAGCTACTGTCTGATATATTTGATCTCCAGTTGGATGCTACTTGTATACATTGTGACAACCAGAGTTGCGTGAAGTTGTCAAAGAATCCAGTGTTCCATGACAAGTCGAATCATATCGAGATCAAGTATCACGATATCAGGGATATGGTGCAGAGAGGAGTAGTGAAGCTCCAGTATGTTGCGACGGAGGAACAGATAGCTGATGTATTGATGAAGCCATTGGCTTGGATGAAGTTCGAGTACTTCAGAGAGAGACTTGGTGTTCTCCAGATCGAGGTTTCCTCCCAGAGACAGTGATGAGACCCATAGCCATTCTGACATGGTGATAGGATTGGTTCCTTCCATGGTTAGATGTAAGGGCTGAGCCATTCTGTCATGGTGAGAGGATTGGTTCCTTCCATGACTGATATGAGTGCTGAGATTCATGGCCATTCTGTCGAGGAGGACAGATGTAAGGGCAATTCCCATTCTAGGAATGGAGGCACCTGGTCAGTTACCAGGAACACTTAGTGTAGGACTGAGTAGCCATTCTGATGTGATAGAGGCATGTGTTCCCACTTGATCAGATGTAAGGGCTGAACCATTTTGTTCATGGCTAAAGGATTTAGTTCCTTCCATGTCAGATGTGAGTGTTGGACATTCCGACGAGCAGGTCGGATGTAAGGGCAACTGCCATTCTTTAGGAGAATGGAGGTGCCTGGTCAGTTACCAGGTAGCTCAGTCAAGGACTGGGGGCCATTCTGATATGACTGCTGGGATGTGTTCTCGTAGGATCAGATGTGAGTGCAAGCCCTTCCATCAGTGTGGTCGGATGTGTTCCCCTGGGTGGATGTAAGTGCAGAGCCTTTCTGGAGCGACTGAGGGATGTGTTCCCACGTGCTCAGATATAAGTGCTGAAATCTCTCATCACTGTGATAGGATGTGTTCCTATCTGGATGGGAGTCTTCCATCAGTGTGGTTGGATGTGTTCCCCTGGATGGTTGTGCCTTTATGACAAGCAGGTCAGATGTAAGTGCTAAAATATCTCATCACTGTGATAGGATGTGTTCCTGTCTGGATGGGAGTCTTCCATCAGTGTGGTTGGATGTGTTCCCCTGGATGGTTGTTCCTTTCTGACGAGTAGGTCAGATGTAAGTGCTGAGCCATTTCACAGATGATAGTAGGTGTGTCCTATCATGCTGGTGAATGTGAGTGCTGGGCCTTTCTGATGGGATTGTAGTTTACTACATGATCAGATGTGAGTGCTGGGCATGCCTTTCTGACGAGCAGGTCAGATGTAAGTGCTGGGCGAAGACCTACATGAGGGTAGGCCTACAACCAGCATGAAAAAGGGTTGGCTCTGTAGAACTTCCTATGATGAGATAGTACACACATGATGATGATCAGAGGTGATCCAGATCGAGTTATGATCCAGATCCAGTTATGATGACTCCGAGAGATCCAGATCGAGTGATGATCCAGATCCAACAGTGGTGATCCAAATCGAGTAATGATCCAGATCCAGTCTAGTGATGATGATCCAGATCGAGTGATGATCCAGATTTAGTGATGACGTTCTATGACGATCCAGATCGAGAGATGATCCAGATCCAAATGACTTGAAGATGAAGATGACTTGAATACGGAGATGACTTGAAGACGAAGATGACTTGAAGACGAAGATGATCCAGTTGATGCAAAGAAGAAGACCAGTGCTGAAAATTGTGTCAAAAGAATACCTTCCTAGTTAAGAGGGAGTGTTGATGTATATGTAACTTCG
>LPNX010219126.1:171713-199043 GCA_001517045.1 Pseudotsuga menziesii
ATTATGGCCCGATGACCTTGTAGAGTTGGTTTGTTTGGTGTTTTAATGGGCCATGGATTGGGAGTTGGTACTAGACCTCCTCAATATTCTTGTGGAGGCCAATGAATCCTATAGTGGGGGTGGGGTAGGATCTAATTATTCACTGATCTAGTGTATGAGGTACTCTGATCCTTCACCTATTATTTTCTTCCACAAGTGTATGTGACAACATGGATAAAGAAAGTGACAACAAAGATTTGAGTTTTTAAAATACTCCCTTGTTGTTCTATAGAAAATAAGTATATTCATACTAACATATATATCATTCATATCAGAAATATTCATTTATCTCTCATAGACATGTTAGGATTAATTATAATCCCCCCTTGATCAAACCATGGTCTTAATGTTATTTCTTAGCACAAGAGTATGTTTCCACTTTACTAGTTTCATGTGGAACTCATCTATGACCCACCTACCACTTGATGCGCCAGTTTGCAGGAGTTTATAATCCCTAGAGGACAGTCCCTATAATTTAGCAACCCACACTAAGTCATGGGAGTCTAATCATCAGTTAACCGTAGTCTATGTTGCATTATCCTCCAATGGGAATCCGTTAGTTCATCTCCAATTAGCCTAGCGACATATTTGCATGAATTAAGGAGGTTAGGAACCTTTTTCTACCTACCTTGATGAGTTAACTTATTTTGAACTAGTTTATTTGTCTTCAGTTAAACTAGTGATTCTCTAGTGGTGATTTTCCCACATTTGGTGAGATTTGGAGTCATTCCAAATTGGTGAATTTGAATCACACCTAGTGGATTGAAAAACTCCATATTGTATCATCATTGTATTACATAGAGATTAAGCATACTGAGAGTAATATTATTCTAACAAATTTTTTCCTCTTGACTATTCAGTTTCACCATAATTGTTTGATCATTATACATTGAATTTCTTCTTCCTCCTTCAACCTTCTTTTCGAGTGAGGTTCATTCTAGTGTGAAGATCCTGAATATTTGATAAATTAAACATGGTAGCAGAGTAGGTAATCAGACCAAATTCAATCCTCTGAAACCTCCATTGATGCATCAGAAGTAATTGGGTTCCACATAATTCCTTGTATATTTTCCTTGCTCCCTATAGATTTTATCTATAGAATTCTATCTAGGTATGATGCACCTAGAGAATGTGCACATGTCGAAGTAGAGAGTGATTGAACTAGTTTTCCTTTGAATTGAAGTATTTTTTTCGGTAAATTGAAGAATTTTGAATAACTGTGTTTCCCCTGAAGTTGCAATATGGAGAATTCAGTAACATTAACACCCAGTATCCTCACACTCTTCAACTATATTGATTGCAAGGGTATAATTTTTATTGTGTTGCACAAGAAAGGTTTGTACAGGGTTACTATGGGAAAGGTGGTCAAACCCCAACATCCTCTCCAAAATTCAAAGTATCTGATCAAGTTGATGAAGAATTTGGCTTCATGTGCATTCATATCTACATGGAGTTACTCTTCCATATTAATGGATTAAAATACTCCAAAGGATGTATGGCATAAGCTTGAATCACTATTTGGAAATAAGAATGAGATGATATGCCATATTCTAGAGAATGAGTTGTTTTCTATTAATCCCAACAACATCAAAACCATCCAGCAATTGTTCTCCAAATCCAAATCCTTGGTCATGTAGTGCAAGAAGTCTGGGATTAACAAGAAGGATGAGAAATTGGTGCTCTCAATTCCGAGAGAACTTGTCCAAAAATTCTCAGTGTTTGTATCCACCTTTAACTCCAGGAGTCTTAAAAATCCTAATTGGAAAATTTCATCCCTTGATTGCTTCACATAATCTCTTATTAAGGAACAAGATAAGATTATACAGATGGGAGCCCTCAAAGTGTAAAACAATTAGGCTCTCTTAGCTTGGGAGATTCATAAGCAAGAAAAGGGGAAGCAGAAAGGAAAAGAAAAGAACAATACTAATTTCAAGCCTAAGGAGAAGCATGATCCTTCAGAAGGAGCCTCAGGTTCAAAGAAGGAATAGCACAAAAGGTTTGACAAGACCAAGTGGTCATACTACAAGAGAAGGAATCATCCAAAGAAACTATGTATGAATAAAACCATATAAAAAATATCTAGACTCCATGAACATAACAATATTTCCCTTGCTAAAGGTGCAAGGAATGTTGATCCTAGAAATAAGACTGAATATCATGAAAGATTCCATGCACTAAAGGTAGGATTCTCTGAGTCACAATCTTTTCTCATTGATTCTGGAGCCTCCAACCACATGGTTGCCTCCAAATAATAATTCTCTTACCTAGATCTCTCTGGTGGACCAAGCATTCACATGGGATATGACTCTCAAATCCCAAATATTCGGAAATCTTCAATCAAATTTGAGCATGGAGTGTTCACGAATGTCCTCTATGTTCCCTCCATGGTAGCAAATTTGTTGTCTATATACCAGATGACCCATACTGGCTCACCCAATCAATTCATATTTGATCCCGACTTAATGGAGATCTTAAAAATATCTATTAGGAATATGATATGGAAAGGAGATGAAAATCATTCCTTCAAGGTATATTGACTTTCTCATTTTCTTCCTAACTCATATCCTAGTGCCCTATTGACTCGCGTTAATGATACAAGAAGGATTTGGCATGAAACATTTGGCCATATGAATTTCAAATATCTCAAGAAGTCACACAATGAAGAGATGTTTGAGGGATTTCCTCTCATCGAGTCCTATGAAGGTTTCTACAATGGTTTCATGGTAGGTAGGCATCTAGAGAGAAGGTATGAGGTTGGGAAGGAAAGAAGAGCAAACTATACACTTGATTTATTTCATAATGATGTCTCCAGACCAATTCCTACAACATATATGAATGTATCTAGATACTTTCTGAGCTTCATTGATGAATACTCAAGGTATTGTTGGATCTACTTACTTAAGAAGAAGTTTGAGGTGTTTGAAACCTTTAAAATTTTCAAATCCTTATATAAGAATACTCTTGGGAAAAATATCAAATCACTCAAATCAAATAATGCAGGAGAGTACATGAAATGAGAATTCCAACAGCTATGTTCTTCAGTAAGTATTCAAATGCCACACTCAATCCCATACGCACCACAACAAAATGTTGCATATGAGTGGAAGAATAGATCTTTGAAAGAGATGGCTACATGCCTTCTTGAAGCAAGAAATATTCATCATATATGTGGGTTGAAGTAGTGAACTATGCTTCATACATCCATAATAGAGTGCCTCAAATGTTAGTGGTTTGGGTCACTCCATTCAAGGAATTTATGGGACATAAAATCAATGTCTCACATCTGAGTTTTTTTTGCTCCAAGGCATGGGCCAGAATTCCAACCGAGAAAAGGAAATCCATCCAACCTCAAAGTGGTGAATGCATACTTCTAGGATATGCAGATGATGCAAAGGATTACAAATTGATGGATATTGCAACCAGAAGGTGCTTCATAGAGAGAAGTGTCCAATTCAATGAAGGTTTGTTGCATGATCTACAACCAACTGAAGAAGAAGATATATTTACTCAATCAGTTCCATTTTCATATGATGATGTCTCAACTAATATTTCATATTTAGAGTCCAAAGATGAGGATCAACATGATCAAGATATTGATATTGACAATGAATTTCAACCAGATCCATATCCAAATCCAGCACTTTCTCCCAACCCAAGTCCTAAATGGGCCCAAAAACTCATTGATGTTGTTGGGAATAGTATTGGGGATCCATATGACAGAAGAAGAACAAGATATCAATATCATGATGAAAACCTTGCACTCTTACATAAAGATCCAATTCTCCCAAAGAAGTGCTTCATGATCATGGGACCTGATCCAAAGTGCTACAGAGAGGCTTCCCATGATCCAAGATGGTAGGAAACCATAGATGATGAGCATGATTTTCTATAAGATAATAAGAACTAGGAACTTGTCTCCTTCTATCTTGGGAGAAATCTAGTTTAGTGAAAATTGATATATAAGACCAAACTAGAAACAAATGGATCCACTACCAAGTACAAGGATCATTTAGTGGAAAATGTGTACTCACAAGTTCATGGGATGGACTACAATGATACATTCACTCCTATTGCAATAATGGATCCCATAAGGATGGTTTTGGCCATTGCATCTTCGAAAAGGTTGGAGGTACATCAATGGGTGTGAAGGGTGCCTTCCTCCATTGTGACCTGGAAGATGAGATCTATATGAGACATCCTAAGGGGTACATTAAATATTCACCCTTGGTTTTTAAAATAAGGAAATCTTTGTATGGGATGAAACAAGCCCCAAGGGAATGGTATGCCAATATTGATTCCTTCCTATTATCGCCGAAATTTGAGAGGTGCAAGTTTGATTGCAATGTCTAAATGAAACATAAGGGAGGTTGATTACTGTCTATAGTTCTATATATGGACGACTTGATTGTTAGTAGTTGATCAGCTGTTGGATTGAGGGATATAAAGTCAACTTTGGGCAAAGCATTCTTCGTGACTAATATAGGGTTGCTAAGGAAGTTTATTAACCTTGAAGTGAATAAAAAATATTCAAGGAACATGATTACATAGTCTATATACATAGGAAAATTTCTCAAAAGATTCCATATGACTGATTGTAAAGAAATATCCTTCCCCTTCTTATTTGGAATCAGGTTGGAAGAAGGTGGTACTACACCATTGGTTGGTAGTACACTTTACAAGTAGCTTATTGGTAGCATATTGTACCTCACCCATTCGAGGATAGATTTATCTTATGTTGTGAGTGTTGTTTGCATATTCATGTAGGAGCCACATGAGATGCATTGGAAAGAAGAAAAGTGCGTCTTGCATTATGTGAAAGGTACGAGGGAGTTTGGGATCCATAGTTCTTCTTATTCTCAACTAGATCTGATTGGTTTTACTTATTCAGATCTGGATGGTGGTATTACTAACATGAAATCTACATCAACATTTTTGTTTACATTACGATGTGGACCAATCTTCTAGTCTCGCAAGAAGCAAGTAGCTCTTTCTCTCTCTTAAGATGAAGTAGAGTATTGGGGGGATGTGAATGCAACTATTTAGGTAGTTTGGTTACATGGGATTCTGACAGAGTTTGGAATTCACACTTATTCTTCAATAGACCTTTTCTGTGATAATCAAAGTGAAATCAATATATCCACTGATCCAGTATAGAAGCAGTGGACCAAGCACATTGAAGTCCACACAAACTACATCCAGAAACTAGTGAATAGTAAGGATATCATTCTGCAGTACTTACCTACAAAGTATAAAGTTGCGGACATATTCACCAAATATTTCACTTAAAAGAGATTTCCATATCTTATATTTCTTCTTGGTGTAAAGGTTTGATTCAGTTATTGTTCTTGGTTTTGTTGCTCATTTTGAGGGGGGTGGGGGTTTCCCATGAGGTTTTCCCCATTTCATCAGTTTATTAAGTAGTTACTTTTTGCATTATATTGTATGGGTGAGACTTGCTATTAGTTTCCACATTCCTGGTTGTCCAATTTTGGATTAAGAAAGGGCGTTATGATTAATTATAATCCTCCCTTGACCACCATAGTCTAAATGTCATTTCCTATATTAGGAGTATGTCTACACTTCACTAGTTCCACGATGAAATCATATGGGGCCCACCTACCACTTGATGCACCAGTTTGCATGATTTTAGGAGCTCTAAAGGCTAATCCCTATAATTTAGGAACCCACACCAAGTGATGGGAGTCCCATCATCAGTTCACCCTAGTCTATATTGAGTTATCCTCCGACGGGAATCACTTAGTTCATCTATAGTTAGACTAGCACAACATTTGCATGAATTAAGGAGGTTAGGTGCCTTTTCCTACCTACCTTCATCAGTTAACTGATCGTGAACTGATTTAGTTGTATTCAATTAAACTAGTGAGCCTCCAGTGGTTATTTTCCCATAGTTAGTGAGCTTTGGAGTCAGTCCAAGTTGGTGAATTCTTATCACACGTAGTGGATTTGAATTATCCCTATTGTATCATTATTGTATTGCACATATATTAATGAGAATAATAAGAATCTTATGCTGGCCAATTTGTGTCTCTTGAATATTCAATTTCACCATGATTGTTTGATCATTTACATTGAATTTCATCTTCCTCTGTCAACCTTCTTTCACATTGAGGTTCATTCCACACTAAATATCCTGAGGCTTTGCTAAATTAAACAATATATACATACATGCGTGTATTAACCATGTAAAAATGGTAGGAGCAGTCTTTTCTTTGATACCATGTCAAAACTTGACATCGAAACACACAACAATTGACCATGAAGATGCGAATTCATCAAAATAGAGACGTTACATTGATAGGTTTAACATTATACCTGAAGCTCCATTAAATTCACAAAAGTGATTTATCCTTTTGTGTTAATAACAAGCTCACTATTTCCCTATTAAATGAATCATATTATACCACATTGGATAAATAACAGGAGGGTAGACCCATGAAAAAAGATGATCTATGAACAAATAGTCATTAAAGATTTGAAAACTTTTTCGTGGATCAAGGTTTGGAATTATTATTTTCATGGACCTTGGAAAAAACATAGGTTTAAGGACTAGTCACATTTATTAGAGATATAAATCTTTGCTAATTTCTGTATCATTTACATTGACAAACTTCTTTTAATACTTTGCTCTGAGAATAGGGATCATACCTCTATTTCAGTATCTTCTATAATCTTTTCAAATAAGAAAAAAATACTCATGTTTCTTTAAGTAATGACCCATATGTTGAATTGTCTCTCATACAAGAACTCCATATACATATTCCTCTAGTGAAGAATAAACTTTGTCCATCAACTAACCAAGAAATTCAAGTACCAATTTAGCTACGATTATTAAATATGGTCCAGAACTTTCATATATTTGTGCAAATTTAAAAGGATATAAGGCCCTCATATTACCACATAGAAATTTATCCATCCTAGATCCATTTGGACCCTAGATCTATCAAGCATCGACGCAGATCGAATTGTTGGAGGTGGAAACCTTATTAAGAGTGCAAAAACTTGAGAAATGGTTGGCGCTTTGAGGTATTTGGTCCCTCCCTATGCTTGATATATCTCAGGATAATATGGATATATGATAGTAGTTAATGTGTGTATCCCATTTTATGTGTACATTGTTCATATTTTTGTTGACCTTTCTTATTTTTAGGCACACAAGGTGTGTTCTTTGTAGGCCCCTTGCAGTACATTGTGGACCCAAATGGCATGTTCCTTGTGGGTCCACAAGGGTCATGCCTTCTAGGTATGCATATATCATGCCTTTAGTACAACCAATGGGCAAACAAAAGGAAAGGTAGGCCTTGTTGTAGAGATGGTTAAATACACAGTTACATGGATCGATTTATTCCTTCTATATATTTTCCACCCATATTGCAACTTGGTACAACTATACTCAACAATTATACACCATGAGTCCAATAGTCCTTCTTTTTGAGTTCCCTTAATTTGTGTCTATTCTAAATTTTTCATCTCATTATTTCTCCCTAGAACTACCATATCATAGCAAGAAATCATAGTTCTATTTTGTGTATGTTTTTTTTTAATTTAGTTGAAATTGTAAATTTTTTAGGATGTTAAATAATAGTTTTAACAACAGGATTTTGAAAATGTTTCCTTTTGAGAATTTTTTGCTCCATGTTTTGAAGATAATGAGAGTTGCTTCTTCACTATCCTTAATGGAAGGTTGATGCATATCATGCAGAAGATATTTTGAATATTTTAGAGATGCAATCAAAATCCTTCCCTAGCTGGTACACATTTGAAGTAACATATTTGATCTTTGGGTTTAATGAGTTTGCAATCATTTCTACTTGCCCAGTAGAATAGTATATGAGCATAATGGTTTATATATATTACGAAGTATCTTGGACAATTCCACTAGATGCTCATCTAATTTGTTTTTCTTGTTTTACTTCACAAAGAGAATTGTCACTATTCAAAAATGCATATGAAGAAATTAAGTTGGAATAGGTAGCCAAGTGTTATACAAGTCCCGGTGCAAATGAAATTCACAAGGTAATTGTGGCTTCTAAAAGCACTAAAGTGAGTTTCTGTCATACTGAATTGTACGAATAATTCTGTATCATTTTTGGAAACTGCCACTTCCCTATCCTCTAAGTTGGTGAGGCAACGTGAAGGAAAATGACATTAATGCTCGACTCAGAAGTTGTTAATCAAGCCTATGAATTTCATGTAGAGTTGGATCCTGTAAGTGTCAGATGCTTAGACACAAATCAACAACATGATAATTTGTGTGATGAGGCTAGAATTTAGTGGTATGAATCACCTAGAAATACAGAGAGATTTAGAAAATGTAGTTGATTATAAAATAGAAATATGAAAAATTCAGTCCATATAATCTTCCACGAAGTACACATTGAGACAATCTAAGTATTTTTTCCCTCTTGTTGATGCCATTATTACTCGTTATATTTATCGTATGAACTTCTTGTAAATGTGTCCAAATTTTGGAAATATCTCCTTCATAAAGTGCATTGTATTCTTGTTTTCTTTCTATTTTTGCATGGTCTTGTTTGTATTAAGCATTTCAATCGTATTGCATCATATGTTATTAGAGGTAAGTATATTTTATCTTATGCCTTTTATTTCTAGTAACTTTTATGTGTTATAGGCAATGTTTTATATTTAATGATTACAAAAATACTTAGGATTTGCTTGTGGGTCTTTGTTAAATAACATAATCTTCTACTGGGTATGGTCAACTTTATCAATTTTAGATAAGTTTCAAGTTAATACTTGAGATGAAATCCTAATATCAAGTTCCATAATTCACTTCTATTTAAAAGTATGTTTTTATATAAATTTTGAATATTTTTAAATTCTATTTACATGTTATTTAAATTTTAATTTATATGAAGAGGATTATTGTTAAACTTCTCCAAGGAAAGTCATGTGATGGTTTTGTTTGTGTTCTCATTATAGTAATAATGACTTATGATAAGTGAGGTGCATTTTATTGAGGTAGATATATAGTGTTTGTGTATAATATTGATGTGGTACATGAAAAAAGTGGGCCTACCACAGCATTTATAAAAAAGAAACCCAAATTAAAATCAATAATGTAAAAAAAATTAAGAAAAAAAATCAAACACGAATATAGACACACACACACACACATATATACCCACATATATATAGCTACGAGGGGTTTTTCAAGTTGACCTCATAAGTTTCTGCCACGGGGGATTTTAAACCATCCTTGTATATTGCTATGGGTTCTTCCTCACCGATTACGTAACTTGCTATGAGGAGTATTCTAAACTGACTACACAAGTTGTTAGGAGGGGGGTTTTAAACAACTATCATAGGATTCTACAAGGGGGGTTCTCATCCGTCCTCGTAGGTATCTACGATGGGGGTTCTAATATTCCCTCATAGGTTTCTATGAGGGGGGTTGTACAATTCCCTCATAGGTTTCTACAAGTGGTTTATAATCTTTCATCGTAAGTTGCTACAATTGGAATTCTAAACTACCCTCATAGGTTTCTATGAGGGGGGTTTTGCAAGGCCCTTATAATTTTCTATGAGGGATGTTCTAAATATTCCACATAAGCTTCTATGAGAGGGGTTTCTAACTAGCCTCAAAAGATGCTACAAGAAGAGTTCTAAACCACCCTCATAGGTCACTATGAGGGGGTTTCTAAACTACCCCTAAAATTCAATCCTTTTAGAGGTCATCTTTTAAGAGATATAAATCACCCATGTAGGTTGTTATGCATAGGGTTTTAAACCCCCACTAAAAGTAATTTTTTATGTGGTGGTTCCAAACCCCCCTAAACGAACCACTGCTAAAATTCAATCATTTAGAAATGGTTTTTTAGGAGATATAAAGCACCCCAAAAGAGTGTCTTTTAGGGGTAGTTCAAAATCTCTCCCAAAAAGTCACTTTTAGGGGCGGTTCCTAACGATCTCCAAAAGTCAATTTTTGGGGGCTGGTTCGGAACCACCCCTAAAAGTAACTTTTGGGGGTAGTTTATATTTCTTCAAAAATTGTTTCTATAAGGCTTGAATTTTAGCAATGGTACCTTTAAGGGGTTTTATTACAAAATCACTGCTAATGCTAAAAGCCGTGCCAATTCCACTTTTAGAGGTGCAAAATTACAACCTTTAAAAGCATTTTTTTGTAGTAGTGTACAAGCGATCAAATGTTATGACACATTAATATAAACAATTTAATAATAATTTTAACATGTAAATTTATTTCATCCTCATTTCTATGGGAAACCTCCCATCACCATTTAACCAAGTAATAACTTCCATCTCTATAATGCTAATAGAATTAAACATCTAATATATAAGTATGACAAAATTATGACACTTATTTAAGTATAACTTCGACTACAATATATCAGATTTATAACATTAATTATCTGACATTAGCCCCATTTAAGATCCAATATGGAACAACCATACATGGCCATATGGTCTTCTAAAAAAATT
Source organism: Pseudotsuga menziesii (assembly GCA_001517045.1). Taxonomy (NCBI): domain Eukaryota; kingdom Viridiplantae; phylum Streptophyta; class Pinopsida; order Pinales; family Pinaceae; genus Pseudotsuga; species Pseudotsuga menziesii. The sequence goes on from LPNX010219126.1 coordinate 182,232, forward strand.
AGACATTATAGTTGTCCTAAATCACGAACAATTAACTTCTAAAACAACAAGTAAATCAACATTCCACACTGCCTAAAAAGGGATAATTATTACACTACTTTATATCATATTTTTTTCTGCATTAAATAACAACCATTAACCCCATGGAATATCTGACCCAAAACAACCATGCATGGCCATATGGTCTACCCAAAACCCATATCTTTGAATGATCATAATACATAATAAAATTAACCTCCAATACCCAGAATAATATATCACAAACAATTCTCCACGGACTATTAATCTAACAATCATAAATTAGACATGTACATGGACATGAAATTGAATTGAGATATAATTAATAAGGTAACTAAGGATCTATGGGAACATGTACAACAACAAGACAATAAATAATAGTGAAAATACTTATCTTTATTTAAGGCACCACTAACCTCAACAAGGTAACGTTCCTCCCAGCCTTAGACATTGTTAAGCTAAACAACTTGAGTAGGTCACCCCTGAGCTGAGGTATTGGATCCACATGCTAAGGAACTCTCTCTATAATTCAATCTTATAAGGACGACACTTAGGACCACCACCTAAGAGACATAACACAATATTTCTCTTCTCCCACAAGACTAATTGAAACCCTTAAGGTCTCTTCCATAGGATTTTCCCCTCTCCTGAAGGATAAAGCTACAACAAATATGACCTCCTTCAAGTGATTGTACCCTAACAATAAAATTTACACCATTGAGGATGATGGTATGAAAACATATCTTCATTTCTCCTACAACATGAAGACCAAAATTTGGAACAAATTGAGAGATTTATCTCTCATCAGACCATTGCTTCCGCAAATGAAGAAGTATGTTAAGACAAAGGTTAGTATAAATAAATGAAGATCAAGAATAGGTAACGTCCAAAACCCATATTCCACAAATCCTGGAGTGGAAAGACTACATGTCATATGTATTAAATGTCCTAAAATCTTGGAAATTCAAGTAAAATGCATGAAAAACTAAGTAAAGTGGATTTTTTTGAAGAAAATAATCAAAATTTGTCAAAAAGTTTAAATCCCACATTCATGGTTAGTTATTAGGTGCACAAATTCCAATGATATATAAGAAAGGCATATTAAGTGAACAAGGGACACACTGATGAAATCAAAAGCATGTTGAATAATTTAAAGGCTTTAAGGATTCTTTTCCACATCAAGCTCTTGTTGATCAATGACATGGATGGAGAAGGATGGTTTATAGAAAAAGAGAAGGGATTCACCTCCACCATTGGATTGTAAGAACTTTATTACTATTTTCAATATGATGTAATTCTAGTTTCCCCCAAATTTTGAGTTTGAATATATATGTTAAATCTAGTTTTGAATTCAAGATTTGCAAGATAGTTTTCAAGTTTCTTAAAAAATTTCAAGTTCATAGAGGTAGATCTAGAGGTGAGGAACTAGGATGCAAGCTACAAATGGAGGCCTAAAGGCCATGGATGCTCAATCAAGAGGATATTCTACAAGTGGCACACTTCAAGAGGTTCTTTCCTTTCTTCCTCCCCTCTCTACTCTTTTAAAAAGCTTAGGAATCTTAAGAAACTTTTAAATTGTTGCATGTATTTCGATCGATTAGGACTCAACCACTTATAGTAAAGGATAGAGTATTTTGTAGACACATATGTTCCAAAATCTCTGCCAACAGATTGGCGACCATACTGGGGATTTGGGGTTTAATTTTTTAGTGTGTTTATTTATTTCCTCATTAATGGGTGTTTCTTTCCTTTATATATTTTCCATTTATGCTTAAATTTTGTCCTTATCCATCTTAATTAAACATAGGAGTCTAAAACTATCCTAGATCGACCCTTACACTCTAATTTTTTTTGAAAATTTGCATGGGAGATTGGATTTCTTTGAAATATGCAGGTGTAGTATAGGTACATCACATGTTTCTTGGGAAAAAAACAGGTGCATTCTAGCTAGAGTCACGTGTTTCTTCAAAAAATGCAGGTGCAGGTCATACACAGACACATTTCATGCAGTCTAGTCACTAGTACAAAATGAGAAATTAATGACTAAAAAAATGACTAAAATCAGGCTATAAACGACTATTTTTGAGTCAACGACTAATAGTAGCTAATTTCCACTATCTTATAGCTACTCGTATTTCACTTAGTCATTAATAGCTTGACTTATTAGTCATTGATTTAGTCATTGATAGTCATTGATTTAGTCATTGATTTTCAATGATTTAGTAAATTATTTAATCATTGATTTAGTCACAGAGTTAGTCATTGGTTTAGTCACGGAGTTAGTCATTGGTTTAGTCACCAATTTAGTCACTGATTGCAATAATTAATGACCAAATATATGACTAAATAACCTACTAGATGATAACATATTAATGACTAAGATAAATACGACTAAGATATGGAAAATTAGCTACTAATAATCATATATATGTGAATTTAGTCGTTTTTGTAGTCACAAATTTATGATAGGGCACGGAGGAATCGAACCACCAACCTCCTTCCTATAATTAGGCAGGCTCTCTACCATTGAGCTAGCACCCTTTAAGAATTTGTTATTTCTTGACAATGATGATATGCAAACAAATTTATGATATATAGAAATCTACAAACTACATAATTATTACTATTACAACTTACCAGTAACTAGTATTTATGATAAACTAATTCCTGAGAGAGATGTAGAATTTTCCCTATCTGGCATATTCATTCATGTTACCATAGAGAACGAAATACCTCTGCCATGGATGTGATACCAATTAATTCAACCAATTTATGGAATATCTCTTGGCATCCCTGCATATTCGAGAAAAATATCATTATATGAAATCAAGCAAAGTAAAAGTCAAATAAGGTAAGCAAACCTTTATTTTTTGTAATGTAGTGCTACGTTATGTACGTGACATCATTTCCTACATACTGGGTTGTAGATCACCTCGCTACTCTCGGTGCAACAAGCCTTCAAAATGGATAATCTAGTCTTGAGTCCTATAATTGTCAATTAATAATGTCAAAGACTAGTTTTCAGTTTTCTTATCAAATTTCATTTGATGAACAGTTGGCTATCAAAATTCTATAAAAAATTGTTGCAACTAGGGAAGTTACATATCTCTATTTTTGGGGGGATTCAATATTGGTCATCAGTTGGTTAAAAGTAAAACAAGTCTTAAAAATGGATAATCTGGTCCTGAGTCCTATACTTGATGAGATCAAAATCTATTTTTCAAGTTTTAATCAAATTTCATTTGCTCATGTCTACAGAGATCAGAAATGTGAAGTTGATACTCTTTCAAGGAGAGACTCCAACTGGAAGTTGATTCATGCATATAGAAGGAATCTAAATATAAGGTTATGGTATTGGTATCCTCCTTTTCTGTCTTTGTTGGAGGGGAAGATTTCTAGCTCAGGGCATATTTTTTCTTTTAGTTATATACAAGTTCACGTTGCTGCTGTGGATGGGGCTTATGTTTTTAGAAGGCTCGGATGATCTCTTTACATATTTGTTTCAGTGATGATTCCTTCTTCGAAGATAGATGATGCAATTTTGGACACAAATATAATGTACCATAAAGGACTTCTATGCACTATTTCATGTGTGAGGAATAATCCCTTAAAATTTTTGAGATTCAGTTAGTACGACTTGTTCAACTGTTCTAGAACCTTCTTGAGACGCTTTTCGTTGTTCAATTTTGCAACGGCTATGGAATCAACAGTCTTCACTTCTTTTCATATGAATATAATATACGATTTTTTTAACCGAGGAAAAAAATAATTGGGTTAAGATTAAGTTAAATTCAATTTGATACACTACATGTCCTACAACACTTTATTGTCTAAAACTAACACCTAACAGATAAATGATATAACCATAGACTATATTAAATTTAACAATTCTTGGCCTGATGAAAAAATTTGTATGATGAAATATCTTATGTTCATTAATGACATATGTCTTGAAATTTCAAAATAAATAGAAAAAATATGAAAGAGGGATTGATAGAGAAAATGAAAAAAAAAATGTTGCATCCTCATAATCGACAATAGTGTATGACAAAATTAGATGTTTATTACTTTTTTAATCTGAACACCAAAAATGGCAGTCCCACAGGTAAACTTGTTAAAGAATTGAAATATAAATATTATTTCTTACTACAATTCCAATCATAGTTGAATTGGACAACCTTAACCATTATAAACTCATCGAGCTACTATTTAGGAGCATTGAATTCCATATATGCTTACTGTTGTTTCCAACTGATATGTACCTTTACCAATAGGTGGCAAGTCACCAATTGTATCTCTCACTGTTATAGGACGAAAAGGTGCACCCAATACAGCATCTCTCACTGCATCATACTGTAAACCTCCAGGAAAGGATATTTTTGGCTATGAACTAGAAAAAACATACATAGGGTCTAGCCATTCTGGAAGGAATTCCTTAGGTGAAGCTTCCCAAATAAATGCCCTTTTACAGGATTGTGAAACCCCATAATTTCTTGCTTGAAGAGCCCGAAATTGCACCTAAAAATGGAATGCGCAGTAAGTGAATAAAATTTTTAATAGTTCTTAAAAGATCATATTTATTACAGAAGAAATAATCACCTTTAAGCCACATAAAAAATTTAAATACTAGCTTCCATGATGCCAACAGTATGAGAGATTTTTTTTTCAAGTAATGGAACATGTATCTCTCTCTCTAATAATAAGTACTATCTCATAGAAACTAAAGGTAAAGATGCAAGGGGAAGTGAAAAAAATGTTAAGTGAAATGGGAAAAGGCATTACCAGGATTATCGATGCAATTCTAGCAGCATCCTCAAAAAAGCTCCCGGCATTTTAGATTCCATCCAAGAAGTGAAGCTACCAGTACAATTTTCAAACATTAACAAGAGATCTCTATCATCAATAGTTTGTGCATCTGGATGACAAACTTCAATGCTTAAATATTTTCCATCCAGTATGAGATGTTTAATTTCTGCACCATCACCAAAACGTGCCACTAGAGACTACTTTCCCTGAGCCACGTAGAATAAATACTTTTCTATTCCTTAAAAGTTCATTATATATCCACCTTCTTTCAGAGTCCAAGACATCTTTCAGCATGCCATATTCTTGGTGCATTTTATCTGGAACAGAAAAGAGTTGTAGTTCTCTTTTATCATGGTCAACCTCTATACGAAGCTGATGGCTGTTGCAAATTTGTTGAATGTGAGCAACAAGAGAATGTAGATTTTTATTAGTCTTCCCACACAACCATCAACACTATCATTAATATTCTATCATTCCCATAAGTTAGGTGGTGGCATATTCCCTTAAGTCGTTACACTTATGAATGAACTCATTCATAAATATCTAACTTGCTTCTCAATGCTGCATGTAGTAGGTCTTACAACTACCTTCTTGGATGCTATATCAGAATATTTACTTCTCCCTTATTCAAAAGTACTTTGTTGCATCCCTACTGGTCTTCATTCACTATGTCTCGACAATATAGGATTGCAGACAGTGACTAAAAGGAATTCTTTGTAGTTTCGTATACATGTATTCACATCACAAAAGTATTTTGTACCATTGAATGAAGGGGTTTCTCATTTGGATAATTCAATGGATTATTTGATGCGCCATGTCCCTTCTTTGAGGGGACTTGGTGTAGATGTTATCATTGAAATTATTGAGGAAGTTGCTTCAGTGAGAAACATGGGGTTAGATGTCAAAGACAAATTGGATAGTCCTGTTTGTATGGATACTGATTATGAATATAATCATAATGAAGGTGTTGGAACTAGTGGATTGTCTGTTGAAAATATTATAAATGAGCGCTTTCTATAGTTATGCATTTCACATGCCATGGTGTTTTTTCATCAGGCAATGGAAAATATTGAAACTTGTAGAATGTTTGTTGAGAAAAAGGGCATTGAATCCCTTATGAGGCTCTTGAATCTTCCAAGTATTCCACTATATTCAGAGGGATGTATGTATCTATGCACATGGTTGTAGTTTGCAAAGAATTCATGCAACAACACTCAGCTTCCCTTGCAAGGGTATTTTGTGCTCATCTGAAAGAGCATCTCAAGACTACATTAAATGTTTTGAATCATGTTGTAGGGAGTAATTTATTAGCTGTAGAAGATGGACTATATCAGAAAGTATTTTGGTGCTTTTTGTTGTACAATTTTTTTTGTCTTTCTAGTTGATGCTACTAAAGAGAATCAATGATTGGCAGCATTAATGGAAGAGTTTGGAAATGATAGAAAGGATGCTCTTCTTGATATTGGGATGATACATCAAGAAATACTATGCCAAGTTGAACTTTGTTGAGAATTCAAAAGCGTTGTTAAAAAAATATGATCGCAATGTTTCCAGCGGTGTGACAACTAATTTGGATGTGCTTGCAAATGAAATTGATGATCACTCTCCAAATTTTGTTGGGAATTATGTGGAGCTTATTTTGAATAAACATGGGAAATCATATGTTTGGAATGCTCAACCCCAACTTTTTGACCTAATACATCTATTTCATGATATTGGTCACCGTGCACAGCCTCAACGAAGGTTGAACATTATTCCTCCACCTGAGGATGACAAGACTATGCTTGTCAACCACAATCTTCTCATTCTCATGAAAGCCCTTCTAGAAGAAAAGAAAAATGAAATAAGCAAAATTCTTTCAATTCTTTTTGATGTGAGATAATAAGGTCATTGTCATTTCATATAAGTAATTTGTTTTCAGATCTACAAATGGTGATGGATATTCCCTATTGCCATCGAGATGATTCTCCCACTGTCAATCCTGCTTCCAAATTTGTAGCATCTGCATTTGCAACCATATTTATGGCTGATTTTAACTTTGATGGACATGCAAGTATATCACAGAGGGAGTTTCCATTATCAGTCAAGTGTCTCTATTTGCGTAAGGTTGTTGATTTTATTTACGATGTCATTGTGGAGCGACAATAATCATGTAACCCTATTTTGTTAAATAAATTATATGCACATGGTGTGTTAAAGTTGATACTAACTACATTTGAAGCTACTAGTTAATTACTATGGACAGTACTATAGAAAATTTTCTTGATGGAAACAGACAGTGTCAATAATGATGAAAATGACAAGACCTAGATATTTGGTACATTATTAACTTATGCAGGGATAATGGACCACCTAGACACACCATATTGCATATTGGGTTCTTCCTCATCAGATTTCCTAGTGCATCCTGTTTCTAATGGGACCATTTCTCTGCCAAATATCCAGATAAATTTACCAAGTTATTATAGTCCTAGGTCTTGAAGGTAGTTAGTCCTCTTTGGAATCATCCCTCATTTCCACAATGCAGTGTGGAATTCATCACTTCAGTTTGTTCCATCATGAAGCATGTCTATTCGGTAGTTGATGACAAAGTGTTGAAATCTACTAGAGGCAATAATTTATCTACTCAAGTTGTTGGACCCCCTCCCGCCGATTGAACAATTTCAATGATTATTGAAATGGGTTTCTCAAGGGAAAGGGATGAGGAATGCCTTAGAAATTTCCATTCAAACTATGGATATATGNTTGGACCACCTCCCGCCGATTGAACAATTTCAATGATTATTGAAATGGGTTTCTCAAGGGAAAGGGATGAGGAATGCCTTAGAAATTTCCATTCAAACTATGGATATATGGTAATGGAATGGTTATTTACTCATCCAGAGGAACCCTTGCAAGAATATGATGAACTTGATCGAGCGTTATCTCTGCCATTGGGATGTACTAAATTTTCAGTTAAGGAAGAGATGGATACAAGAAAAAAAGGATATTAACTAGGAAGACGAGTTGGTAAAATCTCCTTCTATTGATGAGATATTTTCCACTTGCAATAAGTCAATCCATGCTAAGGACCCTATAGCATTTCCTTTGAAGGAATTGATGTTAACATCATGCACTCAAAATGATGGTCAGGAAAGAGCCAAAGTTATACGATTTCTTATAGAACAACTGAAACATTGTAATTTGGATCCCGGAAAGGATAATAGCGTGTTGTCCCTGACATCTCATGTTTTGGATCTAATTCTACATGAAAATAATGCATCCTGTGAAATTGTTGCTAGCAATGGTTTTGTTATGTTTTGTTGGATATCTTGTCTAGATTTTTACTGCAGGAATTAAAAAGTGAGATATTTCTAGATTTTAAGTATGTGATGCCCATGCTACTAGTTGTTGATAATTTGATACAGTTGAAGCAAAAAATTGATTCTAATATTTTGAGCTCTGGATGGTCCAAGAAAATAGATGCTGATGTTGAGAATACTGAGAAATTGGAGTCTAATCAGAAAAATCGTACATAACACATGCTGATTGTTCCTGAAGAGTACATAACTATTGAAGACCAAAACAAAAACTATTGACATAGTATGCAACTTAATTTAGATGAATCTTCCTTCAACTGTTGTACAAGATATTCTCCATGTATGTGCAAGGTTAACAAGAGTGCATGCCATAGCATTTCATTTCCTTGATAGAGGTGGATTGGTTTCTTTTCTGAGCTTTCCTACTAGTTTCTTTTTTTTAGGGTTTGATAGTGTTGCATCAACTATTGTATGTCATATTCTTGAGGACCCTCATATGCTTTAGGTAGCTACGAAGTCAGAAATTCGACACAATATTGTAGCTTCTTTAAATTGAAATATAAGTGGAAGGTTGAGGCCTCATATTTTCTCTCAAACTTAGCTCCTACTATCTAAAGAGATCCTATTGTTTTTATGCTTGCTGCACAAACAGTTTTTCAAGTTGAAATGATTGGAGAAAGTCCTTATGTAATTTTTTCAAGAGATTGGAATAAGGATAAATAGAAAGAGAAGGAGAAGGTACTAAAGAAAGATAGGATTGGGAGTGGAGATAATATTGTGCAAAGTGGAAAGAGAATTGTTCACAACTTGGATAATGCATCTATACAAATTTCTGATGTTGGGAGGAATTTAAAAGGACACAAAAGGCCAACACATCACTTTGCAAGTGTGATTGAACAACTCTTGGATTCAGTTACTCAATTTTCACTTTGTTGGAGAAATGACCTTGGAGATAAATTTATATCTTTTGGTTCTATTGTAGGTATCGATGTTGATGAGATTATGTTAGAGGAGAAAGGAAAAGCCATTGTTGGTAGAAATAACTTGGATATGGATGGAAAAGCTTCATTTTCTTTAGCAAGAGAATATTTTATTTTGAATTTATTGACAAATAGTTCTCATATATACATCAGTAATGAATGTTGTTATTCATGGTGAGGTTGAAAGAAACCATCCTAAGGGTTGTCTATCAGGAGGCACTCCTTTGGACGTCACTTCTCTTGGACAAAAAATTCTTACCTTGCTGATCCATAACAATGTTTGTATATGGTAGAACTCCAAATAAAATGAAGGATGCACCCAGACTTGTTGCTGCTAGAAGATTCCTTCCTAACTCTACTACAGGAGACACATAAATGCATACTGCAGTCCCTCAAGGGTGAAAACTATGGTGGGAAATCTTCAAATAGGTGGAAATCTACCCTAACCAGCAGTGGAACCCTCTTCAAAGTTATAAAATTCAAACTGGTGTAAAGAATTTATCCAACAGTAAATGGGATATGTCTGTGCTTTAATGATCTGTGTATTGACCTCTGAGGATGTTTCCCTAACTCGGCAACCAATCTGAATTCCCAAATTAGTGAATCCCTTACTTCATTTCATTGATCATCCAATTGTTTGGTACTTGTTATTAGGGGTTCCCTTGTAGGAAATGCATTAAGAATGTGACAAAATCTGAGGATGCTACTACTGTTATAAAACTCAGTAAATACTACAGACATGCCATGAAGATGTAACATACTTTTCAGAATTTATTACTCATGGCTAATTTGTATGAGAGGGCAGACACACTGTTGTGATGAAGCATGGGCAACCCCAAAATAATATTAGAACAAAACCAGAAGTTCCCTCTTCTTCTGCTACTCATTTTGGCTTCCAAAACAACAAGGATGAGGCTCTCAAATTTCTTCATTATTCCTGTGTCCTTTTCCTTTTTATCCTTAAGGGAGATTGATCAATTACATTACAACAGTTAGCGAACCACAACGCTATCTTTATCCACGGACACTGTTCAAATCATATCATGAGGGCCCATAAATACTAGGACATCATGAAATTATGCCACCTAATCATCTAGGGAATCCTTATCCAATAAGCATCATTCTAGCATTATGAAATCTAAAGCATCCAACCTTCATGAACATGACACCCCATTGAAATCATGATGAAGATCACAAATGGACACCCATGCAAAATGTAAGGTAACAGAGGGCACAATGAGTGAAGGCAGACCACTAGTGACACCTTGTGCAAGTGACACATTCTAACATGGGTATTACAATGAATCATATAAGTCTAACAACTCATGAAAAATGGATAAAATGCTGCTATGTGCGGTTATGTAATCTTACAATTTCACCCTGCACTTACACCTGGTCCCAACTATATGAAACAACCCCCACTTACATGGGTAAGACAACTCTATTGGTAAATACTAAATGGTGATGTATACATTATATTGGTTTCTCTGCATGAGTGAGGGGATGAGCATCCTGATCTCAAACATTCCATGGCCAAAATAGATTGTTAGTGCCACTTGATTTTCACTACATTTGAGTCATGCGGCTGTAATACATGCAGTGACTAGTCTTTGCTCAATAATGCGTGCCACCGATCCAAATAGTGTATCCATCCTCACTCTTGAATTTGTGAAGTAAAGTGGAGAATGCATGAAGGTGGAAAATTAGCACCTAGAGGTGAAAATATAAGAGTATAATTTGAAGGTAAATTATGAGAGTAGCATCTAAAGGTGAAAATATTATAGCTGCCTTAAATGTGTCAATACAGAACTCAACAGTGAAAGTTGAGAGTACAAATTACCACAAAAGGCAAAGCCATATCAATCTCATTATCAAAATCCCTAAGGTCAATTCTATGGATTATGAATATGCATATGAAAGAGATAAAGGTGATCATTTCATGTATAACGTACCTAATTTTTTAAAACATGCTCTTGTAATTCCTTTGTGGAGCATTTAAGGCCTTTGTATCACAATTAGTGTCAGATGCTTGTTGGTTTCAAGAGTGCTATCAAATGTGCACAATTAGTGTCAGATGCTTGCTGGTTTCAAGGGGAAGAAAAATTGGCTTAAAAGGAAAAATTCAGAAATAAATTTTCTACTATTATAGCCTATAGGCTTTATCATTAATGATTTTCTACCATGGCCTGTACTAAAATTGGGAGGAAAGTGTGTTTTTGGTTGTTTTATGTACTGATCCATAACCCCACACGAGTACCCAATAGGCCAGTGTGCAATTAAATAGAACAACTATCATTACAACTATATAGGGAGGAAGCCTACATTTTAATGTAATTTTCACATTGATGAATTGGATACAAAAGTTTAATTTATTGATTGTTTTTGTTCTTCTTTTTTGATAATAATTCTTTCTCCTTTATCTTTGTTATGTCTGTTTTCTACAATGTCAAAGATGCAGTTTACTGTCTCTTTACTTATGTGTGTTGAGTTGTCTTTTGATGTAACATCATCTACCTACATATTTTCTATTACATTGTATTGAAAGAAGTGGCCAATCTGATACTCCATCTCTGGTGTTATCTGGCATATAGTTTTCACCTTAAATACTTATGGAACAACGCATTCTTCAACAAATAGGAATTTGGTTCTAAACTATTCTTTTTGAATTTTAATTATGGATTCAACTGCATACAGTTAAGGGATTATTCGTTCTATGGACTGGAGTTGGAGCCCATCTAGCTCACGATGTACCTTTCTCTATAATTTTTTGTTCAACACTGGAGCCAGTAATAAATATTTTCATTATTTCCTCCACCTTATCCTTTCTGATGAAATTAGAAGCCTATTGAAAGATTTATTATTATAAATATTGGAATGCAGTAGTTGGTCTGTTTTGAGGGATGCTTATGATATTATAATTTCTTCCTGATATATTTTCAAAGACAGATCAGTCAGCTAGTTGTATTAAATAAAGTACTAATTATGTTTCTTAGAAATAACTGTTCTTAGTGATAATAGCCTAATTAGAAACCTATACTGGTGGTATCCATATATTTCAGGTAGGACGCAGAATTGAACTTTATTATTTATATTTTAAATGTGTGCATTATATTAGTTCTTGATGCCCACTTGATACTGAAGTTTAGTAGTGTTTGATTTTGGTAGGTTTTGTTTTTGTTCTCTTTGTAATTTTTTTGCATTTTCTTCCAATTTTGTGAAGGGTATCCATTCCTGAGGGTGATCTTGTTCAGATATCTGTAGTCAATTCACATTCCCTAAGTCCCATTTTTCTTTGGTACTGAAATAACATGGGAACCACATGGTATTTGGTCTTACAATTCTTGCAACTTCCTCTTCTCCTCATATTACTATAGTATGTGTTATCAGCCCAAATAGCACTTCTCAGTCGGAGTGCCGACATTCCTTATGTTGGTACACAAAAGGACATATTAGGATTGAATTTTTCCAAAACACTATAGATGGGCATGAATTGGGATGCTTTTACCCTTATACCAGCTTACTATATAATTTTTCTAAGTATTGAGTTGAGTATGCGACTATCTCCATTGCAACTCACATACTGTGCGTGACTATCTACATTGCAACCTGCGTACGTGGGTTTCCTTTGAGCAACTCGCATGTCATACGCAGGTTTCCTATATCAATAGTCACATACACCTTGGTTCGACCTTAAAAAATATAAAATGTGATTAATTGAGATTAGTTGGGCCCTAATCATTAACTATCCCAACTGTTTCAACCATCCCAACCTTCGAAATCACTCTATTTCCCAAAGTATAAATAGAGGCCTTGGGGAGGGAATTAATCAATCAAGATTGGAGAGTAAAGTTATGCTGGTGGTATATCTTCAGAAGTCTTGGAGTAGCAGAAATCAGATTCCTTTGGTTGCATAGGATTCCTTGTCTCAGAAGCTAGGTTGTACTCTTATCTCATTCACTGATTGTTAATAAAGAGAATTCTTCTTCCAACATTGTGTTGAGTCTATTTCATGTATCGTGGTTAATGAATATATTTGATTATGTATTGGATATATTGTTTATCTAACCTCTTATATATACATGCATGAGATATTACTTGGAGAATTTTCTCTTTACAGATGAAATAGGTGCATCCCTAGAAGCTTTGTAGAGAAAAGGAGCGGGAGAAGATCAAGCTTGGATAAACCATCGATAACTAGGTAAGTCAAGATTTTATTCCTATTTCCTTTCTATTCTCTGGTAAAGCTGATTGTATGCAAGGTTAGTAGTAAGTCGGTAACCCTAGACCCTAGGTTACAAGGGTGCTTAATCCTGAACAACAGAACTGGTGACTCTACTGGGGAGTCCAGCCTATTGTGGGTTAGTCCTGTAGATACTTGTCCAGTCTTTGCTCTGATTTAGTGTATGGTTGTATGTCTTGGCTTTGAGTTACAATAGTGTTCTAGAGACCTATTTTATTTTTTATGTTTTGAAAACATTTTTTTTGTGTATGCGGGTTGTTGTGCTCCACAGTCACATACAACAACTTTTATACATGGGTTGCTATACTGGATAGTCACGTATAGTATGTGGGTTGTTCTATTAGACAGTCGCATGCATCTCTTAGCAGAAGATTTTTAGGTAGGGTTACGTGTCCCTGTCTTATTTAGATTTTTCTCTGCTTTGGGGTCTTCTAGTGCTGGCATTTTGCTGTGGGTATGAAATTCCTTTGCACCATACTTTGTGCTTTTCAGTAAGCCCTTGATTTTTTGTTGTTTGAGTCTTCTTTCTTGTAGCAATTTGAAGTGGATTATCCTGTTTGGGTGATAGGTTCATTGCTGTGTATTTGAATCGGTGATCAGGATTTTAGATACCTTATACCCTGTACTATTTCTATGTAGTTTCAGTTTGTCACTTGCCTTTTAGTGATTTCAGTGGATTTCATTCATTGTTTCTTCCCAAGCTGGGTGTTTGCCAAGTCTCTTCCTTACGTGGTTGATTTTGGTTATTACAAGTCTGTTATAGTTCATTTTTCTTGCTTTATGGTCTGATTATTCAAGCATACGGAAGAATTTTTGCATTTAGGTGCATAATAATTTTTGAAAAAGTCAAGAAAAGTGAAGAAAAAAAATTGGAAACATTTTCATTTTAATTGCATATCGTAGTTTTATTTTCAGTATTTTCGAATAAAATCTCAAAAATTACAAAAATAAGTCTTAGTATTCTCTTACTTAGTTGTAATTTCATTAGTTCATATCTACAAAAAGAAAAAGAAGCTTGATTTAAGTAGTTTTAATTTGTTTTGGAATTCTTTTTATACACCTTTTTACTTTTCTTATCGATTCTATAATATCATAGTCATTCACGCCACTAACCACTGACTAAGAACAACCCTTAAAATGAACTCTATAATTTAAAATTTGTTAGTAAGTTTTGTTTTATAGGATCATACACCTACTAGCTTAGGCTAGACTTGTGAGATAGGGAGTGTAAACTCCCCATAAGTACTTAAATTCAGACGTAGTTGGCCAATCGATAGGTAAATGCTTCTATGTGTTAATAGTATCTAGGAAACTCCTCTCAAACAGGAGTTAATCACGAGGCCGCGTGGAGGCTTGGACTGAGGAGATAACCCTCTGATTCCTTGTCAAAACATAGAACAATATTTTTACGCATCTAGGGATTCTGTCCTAGACAGATTTTTGGGCTTTGCTACCCTGCCCATGCGTACGAATCAGGCTTGCAACTGTCCCCCCATACTATTGATATAGTTAAGGTAGCCTTTAGTCTCTTTGACATCTAGGGTTTATACATAAGTAAACTAGAAGGCTATTTCTGGTTCACCTTGGACGGGCTTGGAAGGTAACCCTTGTTGAAAGTGTAGGAGGGCAGTGGGTGATTCCTTCACTTGTGCCTAAGAACCTCTTCAAGGATACCAAGAAATGGTCTCTCAGCTTTCTTTGGGAAATGATATCTTATATCCCTTGTGATTGTTCAAACTTTAGGAAATTTTGTAGTGATTTCTCTGTGGTTTGTCTGTGTTTTAGCCGACATTAGGGTGTGAAGAGTCAAATTTACAATCATGGAGGACCAATCTGTCAGAAGGTCATAAAGGTTGTGAAACCTTCCTCCACTTATCACATTGGAACCTCCACCTCCTCCTCAAAGGCGGAGATTGGACACAAATGGTTCTTTCAAACTAATAAGAGTTAGTGAAGTTCCGGGTGATCTAGAACTTAGGGAAAACTGTTTTAATTTAAACACAGTTGAGATAGAAGACTTGCAGGCTAACGAATTTGCAAGTAACTTTAATTCACCTCTAACTGACTTAAATGATCCTGTGATCCTTTAGGTTCATCCTTTCAACCCACCCAGGATTGGTGTCCCTTTGGGTAGACTAATGTCTATTACAAGAGAAAGTTCTTCTACTTCCACCTCAGTCACTCTGGCTGAAGGGGTGCCACCTCCCCCGGTAGGTGCCCCTAGAACAAGTATACCTACTACATCATTAACTTTAGCTAGCTGGGTGGTTCAACCACCAGCTCCCACAAGTTTAGCAGGTACTTCTGGTGGTATGGTCATTGGGATTCCTAGTGTACCTTCAGTTCCTACTTCCTTCACACACACTACTCAGAGTGGTCCAATAGGATCCTCAGCATTTTTCCAGGGTTTTCCTTGGAATGGGGGGCACATTCCCCCATCCACTCCATACATAGGCCCAACACCCACATATGTAGGGGTCTAGTTCGAAAACACTAATCCTTATGGTTAAGGTTTTCAAACTCCGGTTTCAGCTCCTTTCACGAGCTCTCCTTTTTCACTTTTCAGTGGAGGGATACTTGCTCTTGTGTTCCAAACCCCAGCTTCAACTGGGGCAACTAGAACCTCATACACTGCACTGCACACAAACAATCCACTGGCTTATGGATGGAATCCTTTCCAAAGTAGCCCAACCACTTCGAAACCAGCAGTAGGGGGAAACCCCACCTTCACATAAGGGAACATGGGAGAAAGTCCCTCTAATCACCAAGCTATTACTTTTAGTGCTCTAGTTAGACCCAAGCTCCCTTTCTTGGAAACGTTAAATTTGCCAGATTTGTTGAAACTAATGAATGAATTGGTGAGACATAACTCCTCTTGGCCACCCGTTCCTACCAAGTGTAGCTAGGGTTTTCACCCTAGCTTGTGCTGATGAGCACCTACTAAGGAATCTGGAATCCTTAGTAGCAATTCAATGAAACAAAAATAAACTGAAAAGTAAAAACTAAGCTAAAGCAGAAAAAGTAAATGACAGGAAGTAAAATACAATGATGAAATGTGTAATGGTGTTTTTATTAGTATTACCTCCAATGTGGAGTTTGGTGGAGTCCGTTGCGCTGGTCCGATGTCGGTGGCTCCGAGCTCCGAGCTGCTCCTTCTCCTTCTCCGATGGTGGAAAAATAGGCCAAAAGAGGTCTCAAAGGTGAAAATAGCTTGATGGTAAGCTAGGGTTTCACGAGATGTTTGGGCAGAGTAAGGGTGCTTATGACTGTGGATGTGAAATGAGGGGTCTCCACCATTTATTTATAGTTTTTTAGTGGTGGAATGCTAGCCCATGGTTTTTGGAAACCATGTGGTTTAGGCCAGCTTGTTTAGGGTTTTTGCTATTTTAGGGTTTTCCTCCTTTTTCCTCATTATTTTTATTCCTTTTCTTCCCTTTTGGGGATTTTTGCTATTTTTAGAGGAATTTTG
>LPNX010219179.1:1590-34400 GCA_001517045.1 Pseudotsuga menziesii
TTCATTATGTTGATGGTGATGATGATGAGGATGATGATGATGATGTTCACGATGATGAAGGTGATGATGATGATGATGATGAGGATGAGGATGATGATGTTCATGATGTTGATGATGAGGATGATGATGAGGATGATGCTGATGATGTTCATGATGTTGATGGTGATGATGATGATCATGTTGATGATGGTGAATGATGATGATGTTCATGATGATGAAGCTCATGATGATGATGAGGATGAGGATGATGATGATGAATAATGATGATGTTCATGAGGTCGATGGTGAGGATGATGATGAGGATGATGATGAGGATGTTCATGATGTTGATGATGATGAAGATGATGAGGAGGAGGAGGATGTTGAGGATGAGGATGATGATGATGATGTTCATGATGTTGATGGTGATGATGATGATGAGGATGATGATGATGTTCATGATGTTGATGGTGATGATGATGATGTTCACGATGATGAAGGTGATGATGATGAGGATGATGATGATGATGTTCATGATGTTGATGGTGAGGATGATGATGATGATGATGAGGATGATGATGATGATGAATGATGATGTTGATCATGAGGATGATGATGAGGATGATGATGATGATGTTCATGATGTTGATGGTGATGATGAGGATGAGGATGATGATGATGAATGATGATGATGTTCATGATGTTGATGGTGAGGATGATGATGAGGATGATGATGATGATGTTCACGATGTTGATGGTGATGATGATGATGAGGATGATGAGGATGTTCATGATGTTGATGGTGATGAATGATGATGATGATGAGGATGATGATGATGAATGATGATGATGTTCATCATGTTGATGATGAGGATGATGATGATGATGATGATGATGATGTTCATGATGTTGATGGTGATGATGATGATGAGGATGATGATGATGATGTTCATGATGTTGATGATGAGGAGGAGGATGATGATGATGAGGATGATGATGATGATGATGATGTTCATGATGTTGATGGTGATGATGATGAGGATGATGATGATGATGTTCACGATGTTGATGGTGAGGATGATGATGATGATGTTCATGATGTTGATGGTGATGATGAGGATGAGGATGATGATTATGAATGATGATGATGTTCACGATGATGAAGGTGATGATGATGATGAGGATGATGATGATGATGAATGATGATGACGTTCATGATGTTGATGGTGAGGATGATGATGAGGATGAGGATGATGATGTTCATGATGTTGATGGTGATGATGATGATGATGATGTTCATGATGTTGATGATGAGGAGGAGGAGGAGGATGATGATGATGTTCATGATATTGATGGTGATGATGATGAGGATGATGATGATGATGTTCACGATGTTGATGGTGATGATGATGATCATGTTGATGATGATGATGATGATGTTCACGATGTTGATGGTGATGATGATGATCATGTTGATGATGATGATGATGATGAAGGTGATGATGATGATGAGGAAGGTGATGATGATGATGACGATGATGGTGATGATGATGATGATGATGGTGAGGATGATGATGAGCATGATGATGAATGATGATGAATGATGATGATGAATGATGATGATGTTCATGATGTTGATGATCAGGATGATGATGATGATGATGAATGATGATGTTCATGATGTTGATGATGAGGATGATGATGAGGATGACGATGATGATGTTCATGATGTTGATGGTGATGATGATGATGAGGATGATGATGATGAATGATGATGATGTTCATGATGTTGATGGTGATGATGATGATGAGGATGATGATGATGAATGATGATGATGTTCATGATGTTGATGGTGATGAATGATGATGATGATGAGGATGATGATGTTCATGATGTTGATGGTGAGGATGATGATGAGGATGATGATGATGATGATGATGTTCATGATGTTGATGGTGATGATGATGATGATGATGATGATGATGATGATGATGATGTTCATGTTGTTGATGGTGATGATGATGATGAGGATGATGATGATGATGTTCATGATGTTCATGATGATGAGGAGGAGGATGATGAGGATGATGTTCATGATGTTCATGATGATGATGAGGAGGATGATGATGATGATGTTCATGATGTTGATGGTGATGATGATGAGGATGATGAGGATGATGTTTACGATGTTGATGGTGATGATGATGATCATGTTGATGATGATGATGATGATGATGATGATGAAGGTGATGATGATGATGAGGATGAGGATGATGATGAGGAAGGTGATGATGATGATGATGATGATGATGATGATGATGGTGAGGATAATGATGAGCATGATGATGAATGATGATGAATGACGATGATGATGATGAATGATGATGATGTTCATGATGTTCATGATGAGGATGATGATGATGTTCATGATGTTGATGATGAGGATGATGATGATAATGTTCATGATGTTGATGGTGATGATGATGATGATGTTCATGATGTTGATGGTGATGATGAGGATGAGGATGAGGATGATGATGTTCATGATGTTGATGATGAGGAGGAGGAGGAGGAGGAGGATGATGTTCATGATGTTGATGATGATGTTCACGATGTTGATGGTGATGATGATGATCATGTTGATGATGATGATGATCATCATCATCATCATGAAGGAGATGATGAGGATGAGGAGGAGGATGATGATGAGGATGATGATGAGGATGGTGATGATGATGATGAGCATCATGATGAATGATGATGAATGATGATGATGTTCATGATGTTGATGATGAGGATGGCGATGATGATGAATGATGATAATGTTCATGATGTTGTTGATGAGGATGATGATGAAGATGATGAAGATGATGTTCATGATGTTGATGGTGATGAATGATGATGATGATGAGGATGATGATGAGGATGATGATGATGAATGATGATGATGTTCATGATGTTGATGGTGAGGATGATGATGATGATGTTCATGATGTTGATGGTGATGATGATGATGATGAGGATGATGATGAGGATGATGATGATGAATGATTATGATGTTCATGATGTTGATGGTGAGGATGATGATGATGATGTTCATGATGTTGATGGTGATGATGATGATGATGAGGATGATGATGATGATGTTCATGATGTTGATGACGAGGAGGAGGAGGAGGATGATGATGATGTTCATGATGTTGATGGTGATGATGATGAGGATGATGATGATGATGTTCACGATGTTGATGGTGATGATGATGATCATGTTGATGATGATGATGATGATGATGAAGGTGATGATGATGATGAGGATGATGATGATGATGTTCACGATGTTGATGGTGATGATGATGATCATGTTGATGATGATGATGATGATGATGATGATGATAAGGGTGATGATGATGATGAGGATGAGGATGATGATGAGGAAGGTGATGATGATGATGAAGGTGATGATGATGAGGAGGATGAGGATGATGATGAGGATGATGATGATGATGATGATGTTCATGATGTTGATGGTGATGATGATGATGAGGATGATGATGATGTTCATGATGTTGATGATGAGGAAGATGATGAGGATGATGATGATGATGATGATGTTCATGATGTTGATGGTGATGATGATGATGAGGATGATGATGATGTTCATGATGTTGATGATGAGGAAGATTATGAGGATGATGATGATGATGTTGATGATGTTGATGGTGATGATGATGAGGATGTTGATGATGATGTTCACGATGTTGATGGTGATGATGATGATGATGATGATGATGATGATGAAGGTGATGATGATGATGTGGATGATGATGATGATGATGTTCATGATGTTGATGGTGATGATGATGATGAGGATGATGATGATGAATGATGATGATGTTCATGATGTTGATGGTGATGATGATGATGAGGATGATGATGATGAATGATGATGATGTTCATGATGTTGATGGTGAGGATGATGATGAGGATGATGATGATGTTCATGATGTTCATGCTGAGGATGATGATGAGGATGATGATGATGATGTTCATGATGTTGATGATGTTCATGATGTTGATGGTGATGATATTGATGGTGATGATGAGGATGATGTTCATGATGTTGATGGTGATGATGATGATGTTCATGATGTTGATGGTGAGGATGATGATGAGGATGATGATGATGATCTTGATGATATTGATGGTGATGATGATGAGGATGATGATGATGATGTTCACGATGTTGATGGTGATGATGATGATCATGTTGATGATGATGATGATGATGATGATGATGAAGGTGATGATGATGATGAGGATGAGGATGATGATGAGCATGATGATGATGATGTCCATGATGTTGATGGTGATGATGATGATCATGTTGATGATGGTGATGATGATGATGATGAAGGTGATGATGATGATGATGATGAGGATGATGAGGATGATGTTGATTATGTTGATGGTGATGATGGTTATGAGGATGATGATGGTTATGAGGATGATGATGATGAATGATGATGATGTTCATGATGTTGATGGTGATGATGATGAGGATGAGGAGGATGATGGGGATGATGATTTTCATGATGTTGATGGTGATGATGATGAGGATGATGATGAGGATGATGATGAGGATGTTCATGATGTTGATGGTGATGATGATGATCATGTTGATGATGATGATGATGATGATGATGATGGCAATGATGGGAATGGTGATGATGATGATGATGAAGGTGATGATGATGATGATGATGATGATGACAATGGTGATGATGAAGGTGATGATGATGATGAAGATGATGATGATGAAGATGATGAAGATGATGGTGATGGTGATGATGATGATGAGGATGATGATGAGGATGAGGATGATGATGATGATGTTCATGATGTTGATGGTGATGATGATGATAAGGATGATGAAGGTGATGATGATGATGAGGATGATGATGAGGATGTTCATGATGTTGATGGTGATGATGATGATAAGGATGATGAAGGTGATGATGATGATGATGATGATGATGACAATGACGACGATGGTGATAATGTTGACGATGATGATGTTCATGATGTTGATGTTGATGATGAAGATGAAGATGATGATGACGATGAAGATGATGATGATGATGAAGATGATGATGATGATGATGATTATGATGATGATGAAGATGAACATGATGAAGATGATAATGATGATCATGGCGATGTTGATGATGATGATGATGATGTTCATGATGATGTTGATGATGAGGAAGGTGATGATGATGAGGATGATGATGATGATGATGATGACGATGGTGATGATGATGATGTTCATGATGATGATGACTACGATGGTGATGATGATGTTCATGATGTTGATGGTGATGATGATGATCATGTTGATGATGATGATGATGATGATGGTGATGATGATGATCATGTTGATGATGATGATGATGATGATGGTGATGATGAAGGTGATGATGACGATGAGGATGAGGATGTTGATAATGATGATGAGGATGAGGATGATGATTATGATGATGGCGATGGTGATGATGATGATCATGTTGATGATGATGAGGAGGAGGAGGAGGTAGGTGATGATGATGATGATGGTAATGATGAAGTTGATGATGATGACGATGGTGATGATGATGAAGATGAAGATGATGATGATGATGATGATGATGATTAAGATGAAGATGATGAAGATGATGATGATGAACATGGTGATGTTGATGATGAAGATCGATGATCAATGATCATGGTGATGATGATGATGATGATGAAGATGAATATGAAGATGATGATCATGTTGATGATGATGATGATGATGATGATGATGATGATGATGATGATGACAATGGTGATGATGATGTTTATGATGTTGATGTTGAGGATGATGATGATGAAGATGATGAGGAAGGTGATGATGATGAGGATGAGGATGATGTTGATGACGACGATGGTGGTGATGATGTTCATGATGTTGATGGTGATGGTGATGATCATGTTGATGATGATGATTATGATGAAGTTGAATATGATGAAGATGAAGATGATGATGAATGCTATTTTTGGTTTTACAAAACGCGCACGCGATTTTTCTGCACATAACGCACACGCGTTTTGTTTCTATACAATGTGCACGCATTTTGTTTAGCTAAATCACGCTTGCGTATTCTTTAAATTCAAAAATTTATTCCCTCCAAATGATAAGGCCAAGCCTCCACCCATGCTTTCGTGGAATTCCTATGCCTATGTGTCTACTTTGTACTTTGCTTCGGATTCAAAATGCATGTTCCTTGGAGTATGATCAACCATCGCTAATTCAACATTATATCCAAATTTTCAATATGCTCGTGTTTAGCGGTTCGTCTGATTATGTTGCACACCTCCATTTTTTATGAGATTTTAGAAACAGATATGGTTTTTTTTGCAGATTCTAAATATGTAAATTTAACAAGAATACATATTTTTTTCTATTTTTTTCTTATTTATGTTCTGTCATCACTCCTCAACTCAAAAAACACATTGGTAGTGTTTCGTCCATATCTCTTTCGTTTCTCAACCATTTAAAAAAAAATTGTATGGTGCACTAAAGAACACCAATCTCTACATGTTATAAAAAACCCATTTCCAAATAATTGCATTAAGACATTCAAACGCTACACCCACGAATGGCGTACCGTTTTCAAGGTTTGATCTCTTAGATAATTAAAAAAAATTAAAAATATTATTTTTATTATTGGAAAAATAGCCGTGCACTAGTCCTATATGTTCTCTATATGTATACCGATTTTTGTAAGTTTATTCCATCATTTAGACACTCAGACGCTGCACCCACAAAAACATATACCTTATAATTTGTCACAAATATAAAAAGTTCCCGTTAAAATTTATCTAACTTTAGATAGTTAACAAAATTTTCAATAGAAAAAATATATATATTTGGAAAGGTCATTCAATTTCCTATATTTCTTGTTTTTTACTGATCGCAAGATTCATTGTGTAAGTGTCTCAAAATATCCATGCAAGTTGATGGATGTCTATTTTTTCAGTTTTGTATTGCATCTAATGCGCCAAAAGAGACCCTCAACTTCTTTCACACACCCACTTGCTATGGGGAGGAGCTATTTGTATGTAGCTTTTGAAAATTGATGCATTTGAAGATGAATGGTTTAATTGTTATGTTGGTAAAAGAGGAGAGATATGGATGTATATATTTCAATCCTCTTAACTAGGTTTATGAGGGACTTGGAATCACCCATTGTATCACGATAATGAAAACTTGGAATCACCCATTATATCACAATAATGAAAACTTGGAATCATCCATTGTATCAAGTGGATTTGTACATTAAGTAATGACGATAATGAAAAGTTGGAATCACCCAGTGTATCAAGTGGATTTGTACATTGATATATAAGCGACATCAATTTTAAAGTTGCCATAATTTATGGATTTGTACATTGATATATTAGCGGCATCAATTTTAAAGTTGCCGGAATTTTAAAGCAACAATTTTTAAATTGTCGACAGTGGTGTGCATGTTATCAGCACCCGTATGCACACTTATCATGCTTTCAATACCTTAGCATAGAAATAATACACAAGGAGAATATTATATACACAATTATATATACTAGCGTACTACGTATATTTACCTTGCCGAATGGTTCTATATAGAGCAACGCTATATCCTGGTAATTGCTCACTCCCGTATAAAGAATGCTGCAAAGACAGTAATATCCATTATTTAGTGAAAAAAACATTCATTTCTCTCTCTTTCTCTCTTTATGTATATCCACATTCAAGCTCGAAAATCTCTACGGTGCTAAAACAGGTTTACAAAATTTACTCATTTAAACCGAAACACCTGCGAAGATTGTCTTCAATTTCTTCTTCATTCCAAGACCAGTAGCGTCGTCCCTCTCCAAAAGCGCGGTTTCAAATCCTCGGCACTTCATTGGAAATAGCCATCATGGTAATCTGGTTGTCGTTCCCATTAGTTTCTGTTAACATATGCATTACTATATGAATGTCCATTTCCATTGATGGAAACAATCATGAAAAATACACAGCATTTTAATTAGAATATAAGTAATTACCACTAAAGTTAAATGTATAATTCTCTACATTTGCATGGCACTGAAATCAAGGAAGTCATATATTCTTGTACCGAAACGCAAGCTATTAATTTTTCCCTCTTCTGTCCTTATTTTGTCAACATATGTTCTTTATTTCCTTTTTTATTTCCCTATTATGTCTATTTGATAATGATAACCCAAAGGAAAAAATATGAGCAATAAATATTTGATGTCGCATCCTTTGAGTCCTGTGAAGGATATGAATGCTGAAAATTTACTAGTAAACCCTAAAAGGAAAAAAGTATGTAACAGGGAAAAAAAAGAGTAAAGTAACTCACCTCCCCTTAATTTGTTCCTTAATACTTACTAACCATCACCATAATCAACTAAAGGATCAGTCTGGTTATACCCTGGAAGGTAAATTCCCCAACTTCAATTCAGGAAGGTCGAGAATCGCAATGTTCAAGCTCTCCGGCATCAAAATTGAATCCAACTTTTCACATTTGAAACCTCCTATATAGCTTCAGAAACATAAAACAAAAAATACTAATATGCAATAAAGTGACTAAAACAGTAGCACTGTAAATTAAAAAGTTGAAGAAATCTCATTGTCGTACCATTATTAAAGTGATAATAGATGGAGAAAACTGGAACATAGCATGAGGGATGTTCATATTCCTTGCAACCTATAGATCCCATGGAATAAATGGTTTGTAAGCGATACAACATGTAGGAGGAGCATCCCCCTGGCCACATTCAGCTACTAGATCAGCTGCTCCAATCTGGAGTCGTCCATGATGTTGTTTATATGATTGAAAACAACATGGCTGATGTTTGAGTCAAGGAAGGTCATCTGGAATGCACTCCAATTCTATTTAGAGCTTAATGTGTTCCATATATTCCTTGGATTGAATGACTTTGTCATGATTGTAGCTCAAAGTAACGAACGTGGCGAGTAAACCCCTAGAAGCGATGTTTTTTGGTGAACTGAGCATTGGATTTGTATGGTCAATTGCAGGGGATGAAAAGACCAGGACGCGAGCCTCATAGTATTATTTTGTGTATCCATGACTGAAATGTAAGAGATTAAGTGTATTACAATGTATATTAAAAGATATAAAACATCCCTCACAACACACGGCCACAGGAAAAGAAAAAACCAACCATAGAAATTTAAAGATGTGAAGAGAAGGGTAGGGAAGCTCAAAATGAAATTTGCTTGTGTTCTATGTGAAAGGGCCAAAGGATGCATATGCCAACCAAAAAAATGCTTGTATACATAATTCCAACCCAACTTTTCTGGCAAGCATTAATCATGATACGATTTCACAAAAATGGTGTATGTGATTTCATAAGCACCATTCATACTTTAATATTTCTAGTCAAGTTTAATATTTCTAATCAACTTGACATCTGGTGGGCACGTGAAAAATATTCACTACTATTGATATCAATCCCCCTTTCACTTAACGCAGGGAATAATATTAAACAAACAACCATCAAGTGGTTAAAATATGAATTTCGGTTTCAAGATAGCAGTTCCATAGTACACGCCATCTAATTCAGCTTTTTGTAGTTTTGACATGGCTTCTACTGATGATGGGTTGGTAGTCCAACACTTAATTTCCTTCCAAGAAGGGATGACTTAACATTGTGTTTGACTACTAAGTGTCAAGCCTCCTTGTCAATCAACGCAACCAACCATCAATATAGATTCCCCATATGCACATATGCATCGATTAGTGGAGGGATTGAGAGATTCAAGGTGCCTGGAAAACCACAAATTGGTTATATAAATCCCAGATATTTGTAGACTCTCTCTTTGCAAACTAAAATATGTAACTACAATGCTTATACGAGGTGGCAATGTCCCCGACGTTGAGGAGTGCTAATGGTGTAAAAATTGGTAAATGGATTTGAATACTTGCATGGATAGAGTGTTCATAATAGGAAAATTTTAGATGTAGGGATCAAGAGACCAAATTTTATAAAGTATTAAGCATGCCTATATTCGAGCACAACCAAAACAATTGGCAAATATGATAGCTTAACATGATTACAAACGAAAAATCCTGCAAAATGAAATCTGAGCAAAGGAAAGCACTAATCTCTTTCAAATCTAGAGAGCTTCCAAGCTTGTTATGGTTACCAAACAATCATGAATCCATAGACAGATTCATACTTTTTATGGGAGAGAAATTGACTTCTATTACAGAGTATTTCATTGAAGACAACTATCAAGTTGCTAATCGAAGAGGAAAAGGAATAAAAACAAATAATTTTGGCTATCAAGTGCCTCAATTTGCCTTGGCAAGATTATTCTGTGACTTCTCTATATCATAGGCATAATCACAGGGATGATGTACAATTGGGCCGAGTAACTGTTAAAAAGAATGCAAGAAAACTAAAAACATGTTTTCCAACTAAAATACAGTTGTAGAATACTTGAATTTGGATTTATATACCCAAGAATTCTACTACTAAGGAAAGAGACAAATGAAGAGGGGAAAAACCCCATATTCCATCCGTGTTCTAGCTAAAGGAAATTGGACTGCCACAATAAACACTCCAAGTGTTATTTGAAGGAAGAGAAGACATGTGTATCTACGTTTCAGCTTAAGTGGCAAATGGACTAGCATAAGAAACACACCAAATGTTATTTGAAAAAAGGGAAAACTTATGTGTTCAATTGAGTTTAAAATAGTTTCCAAAAGTAGGTTGTGACATCGAACAAGAGGAACCTAAAGAAGAATAGAGTAACTAAGTAGGAAATCAAAATTAAGCTTTGTGTCAAGTATGTCTAAACTTGTTAATATTTCATTTGGTCAACAAAGATCATTAAAAAAATTTGTGAACCTTGTACATTCTTTACCTAGTTCCCATGTAATCAATGGAATAATAATAAAAATTCAAGTCATTAGGATTTTTTTCATGGAATGACAAACTGTTAAATTTTCAAAATTGGCATCCTCATTGTGTACAGTAAAATATTCCACCGAGAAAGTGCACAATTGGGCTGAGTACTTGTTACAATGAATGCAAGAAAACTGACTCGCATGTTTACCAACTAAAATACAGTTTCATAATATTTGAATTTGTCTTTATATACCTATAATTCTACTATGAAGGAAAGAAACAAATGAAGAGGGTAAAACCCCCATATTCCATCTATGTTCTAGAATTAAGGCAATTAGACTACCACAAGAAGCACTCCAAGTGTTATTTGAATGGAGAGAAGACATCTGTATCTGTGTTTCACTTAAGGAAAATGGACTACACAAGAAACACTCCAAGTGTTATTTGAACTAAGGGAAAACTTATGTGTTCAATTGTGTTTAAAATAGTTGCCAAAAGTAGGTTGTGACATCAACACATTATAACAGAAATGCACAGCAAGTAACAGAATAGATTATAAAATTGAGCACATACCTCTTGTCTTTTCCATGATTTACTGCAATTCAGCAACGTGCCAATTATCCTCCCTGTACATCTTTTTGTTTTCAAGTATGCAATGTACTCAGCTTGCATAAACATGGATGATGGAACCAGAAAGCGAGCATCAACACCTCATCATAAACCTCAAAGAACTGCCTTGTGGTTGTACAATAATCCATCAAAAGTTTGGCAATACAACAACAGCTGAACATGAAAAATAGAACAGAATAACAAGTGCAAAATGATAGGAATTCCTTACAATATTTACATAACAACAAAAATGTAGGAAATCAAAATTAAGCTTTGAGTCAGATATGTCTAAACTTGTCAATATTTCACTTGGTCAACAAAGATCATTCCAAAAATTTGTGAAACTTGTACATTTTTTACCTAGTTCCCATGTTAATCAATGGAATAATAATGAAAATTCAAGTCATAAGGATTTTTTTCATGGAATAACCAGTTGTAAAATTTTCAAAATTGTCATCCTCACTGTACAGTCAACTAGTCCATGGAGAGCCAACGAACCTGATACACATTACTTGTTTAGGATAAGTTGATAGCTAATGTTCCAAGTAAAAGGTATTTTGAACCTTCAGTAACCATAGCTGTTCAAATTCCAGAGGTAGCTATGTCCCTATTAAAGAAATCAGTACAAAACTACAAACACCTATCATAGAGAAAGAAGAAAACTACATTGGGAAAGATCTCGAGTTTCTTTTATCAATGGCCAAACCTGATAATGATGTTACAGTACAAACAAAAAGATAAATTATTTTACCAAGGCAGTCAAAGGAAAGTATATCTGTAAGAAACATGACCTTCAGCACATATGGGAAAATTTACATCCTTGTTGGAGGAGGAATTAGAACTGGTACCAAGTCTCTGTCAATTACAATGGGAGAATAAATGCCATTTCTTGGTAAAATAAATTGAAATTTGTTTTACAAAAAAAGATGATAAGACAAATGATATTTTCAAAATTAAATTCAATAATACAGAGAGACCCAAGCACGATTCATAGAGGCTGGCCCGTAGATAATGCATTTCTGCAGGATCGTTTCAATAAATGGGACAATCTTAACTCCAAAGAATGAAGCTATCATAGTATAGAGTCGAGACTGATTCTCAACTATTATAGCACAAAAAACATTGATTTTTTTACCTAAGTTCTGGGGAAGAGGTTGAACTACCTTACAATTTCTTTTTAGGATGCTAGAACCTTCTTGAAATCCAATTAAGGCCCCAACGGAAATCAGTCCACTTAAGACACCTGTTAATTTAGTTCTAACTTGCATATGGTTGTTGTACGAACTGAATTCATTGGCTGAAGTTTCCAGTAATATGATGAATTTTGGTAAAATTATTTTGGATCGAGCCAGGTTGCGGAGTTGAAACAACAAACTTTATTCAGAACCAAATTAGAATGGTAATATGGAACTCAACCAAGCAAAAACCCTTATTAGGTATTTGTTGACTACTAAAAGAACAATGAATTTTGTTTCTTGACATTATTTGAGCACCAAATAAATCAAACAAGCATGATATGATTATTTGTGAGCACAATCAAAATCATGGCAAATCGACTATAACCCTTCAACATGGAACATGCCAACCACAAATGGCATAATGACAATCTTTCTCTTTTTAAGATAAGCAACATCAAATGGATTATAGTTATGAGTTTCATCTGATTGTGAGTTTTAGTAATTAGTGTGGATATGATTGGCAGTAATAATGGATAAGGGAATGAATCCATAATTTAACAATAGCTATCCTTCACTTTGTGAATTACCATCAACCATGATTCAAATGTTCAAAACATCATTAAATTCCATGCACATTTATCTTGAAATATTACAAGAACATTTTGACAAACAATTTTATTTTTGTTAACAGTATTGTATATTTCCATAATGAAGTACTGGAAATGAAAACATATGTTAAAAGGGAAAAACAATGAAACATTATTCTTACAAGATTGCATTGTAATATAAAAAAACTCCTAAACAAGCAATCCTCAACTATGACTCTCCCTCGAAGTTGGAGAGTTAATGGGTTCAAGTTTCTGAACATTAACAATTATAGTAAAAATCACCATTCAGTTACAAACAAATAAGATGGTGTGAAAATCATGGAGGAAAACTAACCTTAAGTCAGAGAGAGCAGTGTTCCTTCAAAACGTCTCAAGAGTCCCGATCCAAACAAATAGAACAAATAAACGATTACTATTACAAGCCCACACATTTATTCAGCCATTGATTCTAAAATTCAAGAAAATATTCAGGAATAAGGAAAATGCAAAATAAAACCAGTTACTTATACACCACCACGTATTTATTCAGCAATTGATTATAAATATCAAGATAGCATAGAGGAAACAACAAATGCAGAAGCAAACCAATTTATTTAACAACACCACATATTTATTGAACCATTAATTATGAATATCAAAATAGCATTCAAGCATCAACAAAATCAAAAGCAACAAGAATGAAACCCAAAAACTATACCCAAACCAAAACACATCTAAACATAGCAAAAGCTGCATCAAGACAAAAACAGAAAAATCCAGAAACAAAACCAAACTACATTCACACCAAAGACTGAGCATTCCCAGATATAACAAAAAGAAAACCTCAAAAACATCCTTACATCAAATGTAGCTGCTGTAAATCCACTAAAATAACACTCCAAGACGAGAAATAATCCAAACCCACCTCAAATAAACATCCATTAGGCTAAATATTCAAATCCATCTTGGATAAATCTCCAGGAAACTAAAATATTCAAAGAACAAACCCAGATCAAACATAATTCAAAAAAACTCAATGTACAATAGAAAATGCCAATTTTCAACAAAAATCCCACAGATAATTTGAAATCCAGTCCTTGAACACCAGAGCTCTTTAATGAATTTACAATTCAGCTACAAACGAATACAACGACCTAAATACAGAATACATAATTTCTGGGAAAATCATTTCCTTCATTTTCTACATAGTCTTTCTCCATCTTTCCAACCTTTGAGGTTGAATTTATACATGTAAAAGACAGTGAGAATGGATAGAATCAAATCCCAGACCGTTGGTTCCTTCAACAAACTATTAATTTCCCAAAACCGCCCATAACTAAATTTTGGAAAAATCACCTATGTTCGGGCAAGAATTTCTCTAGATCTGTTCGGGCACAAATTTCTCTGACTAGTAGGCAATCCGATTTCTAATTTGCCCACATTCTCCTTCATTATGTTTAACCTATTTGCAATGGAACCTTTGGTTTTGTCATATCTCAGGCTTCCTCTTTAACCTGCAAATCCAAAATGTATGTCAAATTGAAACAAATGTAATTCTTATAAAATATCATCAAAAAGGAAAAGGAGGATAAATGTTTATGATCGATTGAGAGAATAGTAAAACTACTTAAAATGATAAAAATATTTTCATTTGATGTGGTTCAGGATGAGATCCTTAAGTTGATGCTTTATGGACGTGGCAAATAATGTTCCATGAACTAATTGGATCACATATCCTTCATTAAAATCTCAAGGTAGTTCTGCAATGAGCGTGGTGCCACAATTGATACTCCTCCAAGTGGAGAGATGGGCATAAATTACATTAGCAATTTTCTCTATTGATTGCTAAATATGGTGGACTTCGATTTGTTTAAATCAATTCTCGTAAATGAATTTGGTTAATATCTCCCTTTTTAACGGTTTGGTGTAACCTCTATGTTAGTTTTAGAAAATGGAGTGTCTTGTGGTACATTACCCTCTCAAGATCTCTCGGTTACCCATATCGACATTGTGTCGATAATAATAATCATAAATGCTGAGTTGAATGGCTCCTTAAAAGACATCTCAGGTTTGTTGGCAAAAGGTAGCATTATCTTCCATACCAAACTTTGTGATACAGTAGCAAATAGTAGCAAATGGAGGAGACTTGGGGATGTGTTTTTCAAGATATCTTACCACTGTGTAAAGAGATCACTGTAGCAGCTAAGGTTGATGACTGGAATGCACGTAATTTCTACATAAACTTAATAGCTAATATTATACCCATCGATTAGTGGAGGGATTGAGAGATTCAAGGAAAAACCACAAATTAGTTATATAAATCCTAGATATTTACACACTGGCTATTTTCAAACTCCCAATCAACAAGAACTACTTCCCATCCCCTTCTGACTTGTAAGTCTCATTATCCTTACCATCTTCATCCAGTTTTCTCCGTAGCTCAATCACTCAGTTAATGTTGTAAAGATGGGGGCTATTCTAGAAAGGGAGGTCATATCTCAGCTACGCAAAAGGGCATATCTCGGCTATGTAGAAACTGCTACTCACCCCTACTATCTCTAGCTCGTAAAAAAACATAGGAGGAGCAATTTTGCAAACTGTTAATAATTTAATACTTACTAACCATCATCATAATCAACTAAAGGATCAGTCCGGTGATACCCTAGAGCGTCAAATTTATCGTTGGGCATATATCCTACGTAAATCTAATGGAAAAATAATTATTTGAAACCTTTCAAGCCGTTCAATTTATTTTCATAGCAAAACCCTTACTTATCCTTCCCAAAATGTTCCCAGAACTTTGTAAACCCGCCACCATTTCCCCTTTCCATTTATAAATGAAACATCTTGGAGAGACTCTAGCTGGAGACATCGGTCATCACAGCAAAGAGAAACCATTTTTAACTGAGCTTGCTATGATAGCTGGATTTCCACTTCTTCTATTACCCAACTCAAGGTTTAAACTCCTGACAACCAGTTTCACATATTAACAAAATAATGTGAGATTGCAAAAGTATATAATATTTTGTGTTTTTTTAGTCCTGAGAACCTTTCACTCAACAAAGGTATTGTAGTAAATTGTTTTTTATTACAAATCAATAGAATATGCTTCGAAAATCCATAACTATAATTTTATGTTTTTTACTTCCCAAAATTTATTCAAATTACATGAGCAACATACTTACTCAACCAACTTAAAAAACCACCTGTGTGTCTAGTCAAACAGGTCATCGGTCGTCTGCACTCTCAAGGACATTTGGATCTCCATCTACAATGATTGATGCAACAACAAAGATTATCAATTCATACACAAATCCAAACTAAAGGAAGCCAAATGTACAATAGCATATATTCACAGTACCGCACCCCCAATCCGTATTTTGGTGGGTTTTTTGCTGCAACCGTACCCATTGAAAGCAAACCTTCATGATAATTCACTCTGGATGTTGTATGCATAGTTGCACACCACAAGGAACTTAATACTTCAAGCACAATGATGAGAGACAAATTCCAACTATCATGCTTGTAACATCCCTCTTTTTATGCCTCTGAATATTTTGTAATTACTAAATGTATTTGTTCTCTGGTGAGGAGCTCAAGGCCAAGGCCCCACCGGCAGTATCTTGCATTTTAGGTGATGTGATTTTCCTAGGTTATAAAACTGGGATACTGGAGACCTAGACATAACTTAAGCAACAAGCAGCTAAATCCACTAGGGAAAGTTAAACGGTGTCGGGAATTGGAAGGAAAAAAAGACATCTTCCTTAATCGGCATAAGGTCTTAAGTGACAATCTAGGTCGAAGTAAGTGTGAGTAGATTAACTTACCTTCTGGTCCTTAAGGATAGTTCGACCTGTTTTTCCTATAGGGCACCACGTGCCGAGGGGGGTTCCTCCTTGAACTCATACTAAGTAGCTTAAGCTTCATCTCAAATAAGATATATATATACATTCTAATCATCTTAAAGATAACTAGATATGAAGCGTTTCCAAAAGGTATAGCTCCATGATTAATAAGAAAGGTATTGATGGCGAGTTAGTAAGTATAGGTGTTGATGTAATTGTAACTTCAGAATGTATTCACTTGTATTTCTTATCTATTGTAACCCGATGTTCATTCTAGGATGTATTGTAATGTATTTGAGTCATGTCATACCCTGATGTTTATTTCGGGAAGTTTCTATAATGAGAAAGTCATGTCAAGTCATTGTGGGTAACCCTTCTATTGGTCAAGGGTTAAAGTCCCCACAATTGTGGGGCCCTTGGGTTATTATACTATCCTAGTGAATTTGACCCTAGGTGAGTCATTGTAAGTCGGGGAAACAGTCCCCACCATTGTGTTACCCTCCTATTGGTCAGAGGAGGCAAAGTCCCCACAAGTAGTGGGGCACTAGGGTTATTAGACACTCCTAGAGATGTCACCTCTAGTAAGTAATTGTTAAGTGAGGCCGACATGTTGGAGTACACTTCAAGTGAATGGAAGAATATAAATAGAGAGTGAGAACCTCTCTATTTATCACTTGCAACACTTACACTCACTCATTGGGGTGCATGAGTGAGAGAGAGAGACTGCTACTGTCGGGAGTGCATCTTACTGTTTTGGGATTTTACTATTTTGGTGCTGATTCTATCTCTAAGGAATTTGCAGGGTTTTATCCCTTATGGTTTCCCTGAGGAAAACTCTTTGTGTCTCTTGTCTCTTGTGATGTGCTTATGTTTTATTGCTGTGCTTGTTATTCTCTCAGTGAAAAGATCCTAAGATCATAATGCTAGCTTATATGATGAAAAACTAACATGGTATCAAAGCTAACCTGAGAATAAGACATTATGCAGCTACAGAAGCTAGGGATTCTTACGTTTTAGGTCTCTCTCCACAATCCATCAGCAAAAGTATGCTAGGATGACTCTCCATTGAAGGGCGCATCTTTTTGTCGAAGCGGAATTCGATTCCGAGCATTTTCAATTTTCGATGCAGAAATTAGGGATTTCTATAGAAGAGGAATTTTTGAGTGAGACCAGCATAGGATTTTTATCCTCATCAAAACCAAAGTTTAGAGACCTGGATCAAGAAATTTGGTTGGGTGAAACTCCGGGAAAGTCAAACCCTAGTTTGACCCCGAGCTAGAAAAACCCTAAATACTAAAACTACTAAGTTTTGGTACATTCTCTATATTCTGATATTGGTGAAGGATCGGGAGCTGCAAATTTTATGGGCCGAATATAAACTCTTGATGAACACTGTATCCAAAAATCAGCCTTAGATTTGCTATATTTTGGGAGATATGATCCCTCCTTGTTAGGGTTTCAGCCTCTTCCAGAATTCATCCTTAAATAGGAAACCTAGGGATAATTGAAATATCTTGGGCTACAGAGGTCCAACTGGAATTTCTAAAGATGTTCCAGAACGGGAACAGACTTTAATTTAAGTGGTCTGAATATCAGACTCGGAAGATGAACCAGTGATACGTGGCATGTCGTACAACTTTGTTGTTCTGAACAGTCCTGTAACATGTCACCTTGGGAAACGGATCATAAATCCCAATTGGTGAAACAAATTCTGATGAAACCTATGGTTTTGGATCAGGTAAATGTGAGGTGACCTCAGTGCAAAATTTCAGACATAGGGGAGTAGTAAATTCAGAGATATTACAGAAACAGTAACAGGTATTTCTGCAGAAGAAATTGGAAAATTAGGGCTTCCTGTTCCGGGAGCTTCCCTCCACTGTTTTCAGAAAAGGAGTACATTGGACAGCTCCATTTGAAGATATCTATCTTTCTATCCAATCATATTTGAAAGATTCCAAGCTTTGAAAATTAGAGTTTCTGTGACAAACCCTAGATCAGCGAGCTCCGAAACCAACATGGACACCTCAAATAGGTAAGATCTAATCCTTTGCTATTTTCATTTGAGGTTCTCATTTCAAAGTGATCTATCACATCAGCTTGATGATAAGCTTGGTGAAGTTGACAAATTCCAAGCTTAGAAGTATATGATCTCTCTAAATAAAATGGATTGGACACCTACATGAGTATAGAGGTTCCAGTTCTAGAGGGAGATAAGGCTAGAAGCCTTACACAAGAAGAACTTGATCAAGGCCAAGAAGATCATGGTTGATTCAGTCACGGATCAACTTGTACCACAAGCGTATTCCTTAAAGACACCAAAGATGTTTGACCAAGCTATTTGAAGGGAAGAACATACATCAGAAGATGACCTTAAGAAACCAGTTGAAGAATGTGAAGATCCAGAATGCAGAGACCATGCAGTCATAAGAGTCTCTCAAATCAAGAATAACTTGAAGCGATAAAAGAAGAAGTGAAGAATGCAGAAGTGGTGATGGCCACCTTGAATGGCCTCCCAGGATCATGGGATTCATTCATGCAAAGAATGTGTGCCAGAAGGAAGTGATTACTTTCAGCAGACTTTGGGAAGAAGAAGAAGCTCGACTCATAAGAAGAGAAGAGAAGATGGGAGAAATTGAAGATCAAGATCTCACCATCGAAAGAAGATCCCTCAAGCGATGAGGAATGTGAAGAACTCAACTCTTGAAGAACCTCTTATCCTCCTTAGAATTTGGATAAGAAATGATGCTATCATGAATGAAGAAGACAATGAAGTTGAAGGCTCAAGAAGCAGTCTACCCATGAAACAAATAAAGATAAGTATTCGATTGTCATTTCATTGTTTTGTTATGCATTTGTTTATATTCAGTTATTGTATTATGCATGATAGGATGATTGCATTAATGATAGAATACTACTAATATGCATGTGATGGGTAAGTAGCTCATGGTGCTATACAACTCTCCATTGCTACTTATCTAGACTGAAACCTCTTTGATGACATATTGGATTAGTGCACAATCTCAATGTTGTCCTGGTAGAGATGGAAGGCATCTAGAAAGTTTCAGTGAGATATGGATGAATGTTGTATTGGCTAAAGTAGTTGCATGATCACATATTTATGCATAATAACTTGCCAGTATAAATATTCCTTATGAAATGTTTCTAACCATACAAATGTATTTGACTTGTAGGAAAGTTCGCATACATAATCTCCCACAAGCAAAGAAGAATGAAGACTTGTTCCGAAGAACAAGTGATGACAGTTCAAGATGAAGAATAATATGACGAGTGTAGTGAAATCATTGATGTAGAACCTTCCAGCCACCAAGAATAAAGGGAATACCAGTTCAAGAAGAATGATGTCTAGGATGAAGTATCAATACATGAAGAGAAGTTCGTATTTCCATCATGCAATAGATGGAAACATCATGGGATACAAAGCAAGATTCGTAGCTCGAAGCTTCTCACAAAAAGAAGGCATAGACTACAAAGAGAAATTTGCAGCTAATAAGAGTTTAAACACATATATGATGAGATTGATGAAGATCTTAACCCTTACTACAAGGTTGAAGATACAAGTCTATACACTAGATGGTCACATAGAATATTAGTAGCATAGGAAGATACTTGTCACTCTGGTATAGAATGTTCAGTGCATAGAGTACGGAAGACAGAGGGAGTATGATGCTCCGCTTTAGAGGGAGTGACTGCAGAAGATCCTAAGGTTCAACATGGTGGATAGATTATTGATGACTCTAGGCTTTACTGAGAGTAAAGCAGATTCCAACCTTTGCTACAAGGTTGAAGATGGCAACCCAATGATACTTCTATTGTATGTAGATGATCCATTTGTGACAGGTACAGATGGGTTGATTGCTAATACGAAGAGAAAGCTTGCTGCTAAGTTCGAAATGAAGGACTTGGGAATGATGCATTACTTTCTAAGTATGGAGGTGTGGAAGAGTATAGATGGAATCTTCCTTGGACAAGGGAAGTATGCAGTAGAGATCCTAAAAAGGTTTGGGATGATGGACTGCAAAGCTATGGCCACACCTATGGCATCGAACATGAATCTATTGAATGATGCTTCATCAGAGTCGGTTGATGCTACGATGTATCGTCAGATGATTGGGTCATTGATGTACTTGACGAACATGAGACCAGACATTTGCTTTGCTGTGAACACCTTGAGCCAGTACTTGACAGATCCGAGAAGTGTTCACTTGATTGCTGCAAAGCATGTTCTGAGGTACCTGAAGGGTAAAATTGATTATGGGCTCAAGTATGAGGAGAATCAAAAGATTAACCTAGAGGGTTATGTTGATTCATATTGGGCAAGCAGTGCCATCGATAGGAAGAGTACTTCAGGATGTTGCTTCAGTATGGGATCAGGTGTGATATCTTGGTTTAGCAGGAAACAATCCTGTGTGGCACTGAGTACAGCTGAAGCAGAGTATGTCACAACTTGTTCATCTAGTTGTGAGGCAGTATGGCTGCGGAAGCTACTGTCTAATATATTTGATCTCTAGTTGGATGCTACTTGTATACATTGTGACAACTAGAGTTGCATGAAGTTGTTAGAGAATCCAGTGTTCCATGGCAAGTCAAAGCATATCGAGATCAAGTATCACTATATCAGGGACATGGTGCAGAGAGGAGTAGTGAAGCTCCAGTATGTTGCGACGAAGGAAGAGATAGCTGATGTATTGACGAAGCCATTGGCTAGGCTGAAGTTCGAGTACTTCAGGGAGAATATTGGTGTTCTCCATATTGAGGTTTCCTCCAAGGGAAAGGGATGAGACCCATAGCCATTCTGACATGGTGAGAGGATTGGTTCCTTCAATGGTCAGATGTAAGGGCTGAGCCATTCTGTCATGGTGATAGGGTTGCTCCCATCCATGTTAGATATGAGTGCTGGCCATTCTTTCGAGTAGGACAGATGTAAGGGAAATTTCCATTCTTTGAATGGAGCTACCTGGTGAGGTACCAAGAACACTCAGTCTAGAATTGAGTAGCCATTCTAATGTGATAGAGGTATGTGTTCCCACTTGATCAGATGTAAGGGCTGAACCATTCTATCATGGCTAAAGGATTAGGTTCCTTCCATGTCAGATGTGAGTGTTGGCCATTCCGATGAGCAAGTCGGATGTAAGGGCAACTGCCATTCTCTAGGAGAATGGAGGCACCTGGTCAGTTACAAGGTATCTCAGTCGAGGAGGAATGGGGGCCATTCTGATATGACTGTAGGATTGGTTCCTACAAGATCAGATGTGAGTGCAATCCTTTCCATCATTGTGAGCAAGATGTGTTCCTCCCTGGGTGGATGTAAGTGCAGAGCCCTTCCATCATTGTGAGCAGGATGTGTTCCCGCTTGGGTGGATGTAAGTGTAGGCCCTTTCATCATTGTGGTAGGATGTGTTCCGGCCTGGGTGAATGTAAGTGCAGAAATATTTCATCATTGTGGTAGGATGTGTTCCGGCCTGGGTGAATGTGTGAAAATCTTTCATCATTGTAATAGGATGTGTTTTGGCCTGGGTGAGAGTCATTCATCACTGTGGTAGGATGTGTTCCCGCCTGGATGGATGTGCCTTTCTGACGAGTAGGTCAAATATAAGTGCTGAAGCCTTTTCACAGATGATAGTGATGTCCTATCATGCTGGTGAATGTGAGTGTTGGGCCTTTTTGATGTGATTATAGGATTGGTTCTTATATGATCAGATGTGAGTGTTGGGCGTTCCTTTTTGACGAGTAGGTCAGATGTAAGTGCTGGGCGAAGACCTACATGGAGGCTAGGCCTACAACCAGCATGAAAAAGGGCTGTCTCTGTAGAACTTCCTGTGACGAGAAGAATCATGAGATAGCACCAGGGATGATCTAGATCAAGTGATGATCTAGATCCAATGATGATCCAGATCGAGTGATGATCTAGATAGATCCAGTGAAGATGATCTAGCAATGATGATCTAGATCGAGTGATGATCCAGATCCAGTGATGATAGCTAGTGATGATCCAGATCTAGTCATTATGATCCAGCAGTGATGATCCAGATCGAGTGATGATCTAGATCCAATGAATATGATCCAACAGTGATGATTCAGATAGAGTGATGATCTAGATCCAATGATGATCCAGATCCAATGATGATGATCCAGATCGAGGGATGATCCAGATCCAGATGAAGATGACTTGAAAATGAATATGACTTACAGATAAATATGAATTGAAGATGAAGATGAATTTGAAGATGACGAAGACCTAACGATGACCCAGATGATACAGAGAAGAAGACTTGTGCTGATAAATTGTGTCAAGAGAATACCTTCCTAGTTAAGACGGAGTGTTGATGTAATTGTAACTTCGGAATGTATTCACTTGTATTTCTTATCTATTGTAACACGATGTTCATTCTAGGATGTATTGTAATGTATTTGAGTCATGTCATACCCCAATGTTTATTTCGGGAAGTTTCTATAATGAGAAAGTCATGTCAAGTCATTGTGGGTAACCCTCCTATTGGTCAAGGGTTAAAGTCCCCACAGTTGTGGGGCCCTTGGGTTATCAGACTATCCTAGTGAATTCGACCCTAGGTGAGTCATTGTAAGTCGGGGAAATACTCCCCACCATTTTGTTACCCTCCTATTGGTCAGAGGAGGCAAAGTCCCCACAAGTGGTGGGGCACTAGGGTTATTAGACACTCCTAGAGATGTCGACTCTAGTAAGTAATTGTTAAGTGAGGTCGACATGTTGGAGTGCACTTCAAGTGAACGGAAGAATATAAATAGAGAGTGAGAGCCTCTCTATTTATTACTTGCAACACTTACACTCACTCATTGGGGCGCATGAGTGAGAGAGGAGAAGCTCTCTCAGTGTGAGAGAGAGAGACTGTTGCTGTCGGGAGTGCATCTTACTATTTTGGGCTTTTACTGTTTTGGTGTTGATTCTATCTCTGAGGAAGTTGTGGGGTTTTCTCCTTTATGGTTTCCCTGAGGAAAACTCTTTGTGTATCTTGTCTCTTGTGATGTGCTTATGTTTTATTACTGTGCTTTTTATTCTCTTAGTGAAAAGATCCTAAGATCATAATGCTAGCTTATATGATGAAAAACTAACAATAGGTACAACTATACTCTATATACCTATACAAACAAGCAAACCCTGATATAAATTGATGGTAACTTTTAGGTGTTCCTAGCAAGACAAATATTAGTCATAAAATAAAAAGAGGGCAAGTTGGGGAGGGTCTGCCTTTTTTTTTATGAGTGATAGGGGAGTTACCTTCAACTTTATTTTAATAAAAAGGGAAACATGTACGTGGAGCCAGCATCATAATAGGAACTCTGATTTTTAGTAGTGGTCTTTAAAGAAAAAGAAAAAATATATTCCTCCAACGAGGAGAAAAATCCCACCTATAGAGGGAGTTTGTTTAGCTAATACCTCTGTTTAAGGAGAGGAATGTGCAGCAATAGGGGGGAATATTGTCAGTATTGTCATAATAGCAATCCCGGACATGTTTTTTCCTATTTTGAAAACCCTAGATACAATAAGGGGAGGGCGTGGGAATTTGTATGGGGAAGTCGATCTTTGTGATGGGGGGGAGAAGAAGTTCGATCTCTGCGCCCTTTATTGGCATCAATTTCTGAAATTTATTATATGATCTCTTCCATTATTGAGGGAAAGGAGGAAAACCTGAGTGCTTTGAGGGAGAAATATTCCCACTTTGGAGAGGAGTGGGCTCTGGGTCATTTTCTTTTATGAAAGACAATGTCTGCACCTGGGAGAAGGAGGTTTGAGGGAGGGGCTCCAAGAGTGTGGGACTCTACCAGCTGGATTTGGAAAAATGATTAAGTTTCCTCTGCTCTTATTCGAGTAAAGTAGATCTCGACCCTGTATAGATGGGACCTGGTAAGCGTTTCCACCTTATGCATGGATTTGTCTTCAAAATGTAGACCTCGATATCATAAAGACCAAAACCAGGTATGCAGTGATCTTCTTATGCTTTGGATCTGCCCTGTATGGGATTCTTTATAGTTTTGAATTTTTCTTGTAAAAGAATATCGTCTGCCTCACCCTAAGATCTAAATCAAAACGGCACCAAAACTTCTATAAGACTCAGATCGCAGATCCTTTGATGGGGATCCGAATTAAGCAAATCATGGTTTTAGACTAGGTTGCACTCTCCTTTACTTGTCATTTGGAAAATTATATCCTTTATATGCTGTGAATTTCATGAATAGCTAGTTAGTTCTAAGGTGTTTGGCCGATGGCCTGAGAGTATATTTAAATACCTGTAGATGAGAGTCCTTACCCAGCATATGCGTGTTGGGATGTTGCTCGTTTGACTGCGATAGGTATTACCATTATTCTTACTTGAGGTCGATAGGCTTTACACTTATAAGAACCAAATCCATGTATTCATGAAAACCCTCCTTTTGGTTCTAGTCACTCGGATTGTAAATTAAGTTTTGGATCAGCGTTGTTTGAAGTTGCGTAGTATTTTAGATGTACAAAACCAATCCATGTTTTCTTGGAAACAGGTGAATTCGGTTTCAGTGAGACCATAACCATTAAAAGAGAAAACTAATCCACTAGTTAGTGAGATCGTTGTCTATTGCATTCACATGTATATCACTCTATGTTTTTTCAAAGGAACAGCTCCACCTTTCCTTGCATTCGTTGGGTATTTCATTACCCTCTTTTGATGGAAGTCGCTATGAAATTGGAGTGAGAAAACCGACCCATGAATTGTTGAAATCACTGGGTATTTCCTTGTCCACAATTTGATGAGAATGGTTGGGTCTTATTATATATATATATATGCACACAATCACTTACCTTTTCCTGGATTATGTAAAGCCGAATACACTAAAATCCTTTGGATAAGATCGATATACTAATTTTTCAAAAGAAGAAGACACGTCTACCTAGGCTTATGCCTTTGGCTACTATTCATCTCACGGTCTCTTCTGGAAAGAGATTTCACAAATAGTTTGACATATCTCTAAACAACATGATGATTCAGACCCAATGATAACCATAAACAAGACCTCCCATCAAATACGACTCGATATGTATATATATGAATATAAAACTATTTAGTATCCTGTGTTGAGATTTTATCCCTATAGTTTGATTTTTTTGGGGGGTGATAAATCGTAGATTCCAGAGATCCGAACAATGGCATACTTGTTTCCTTTTTCATACAAACTAGTAACATATTGTCAACCTCTTTTTGCTTTTTATTTGGATTTATATTAGTTTTATGCTGATAAAATATCTGAGAGAATAGCCAGAGTTGACTTGCAAGGTCAATCCAATATACCACAATATCTATTAATGTAAGAGTTTATACTTTTAAATAAATTATACATATGTATTTATGATGCACGAATTTTGAGCAAAAGAATGACATTTCGGTCGTGAGAAACCAAAGCCTATAATTGATTTTACCACCGTGTTCGGTTAAGAGGGTGGTTTTGGGTATACAAGTTGTGGTTTCAGGTATACAAGTTGGTCGGTTGAATAAATAATTTTAGTATGATGGCTTTATTTGATATCGTTTGAAATGAGGTAATGCACTAATTATTTTAATAAATATATGTCAAAACCACTCATACATTTATAAAGAGGAGGAGGTTCATGAGAGTAGAAATATGGGATGACATTCCAACATCAGATAAATCACTCTCTGAAGAGTGATGTAACAAAATGTATGACAACAATCTGGTGGTCGCAGTTGTGATCTTTTAATAAAATAATGTCATAGGATGTGACAGTTTGGTGGACGTAGCCCAGGGACTTGGGCGAACCACGTACATTGTTGTCCTTCTTGGTTTGTGTTTCATGTGTCCATTTTCTTGTATTGTGTTATGTGTGGTCATTGGTTGAGTTGATGTTGCACGGAGAATGATCAAGGCAAGTAATCGTATTCTGCAAACTAAGTTGTTTAAAGTACCATAAAAATGAATGCTAAACAATAGTATGTTTTGGCATTGGATCCTTATGATTGGTGTGCTATTAGATTTGTAATGGTAATTGTATGACTTTAAAACACATGAAGGCGCACCCCTCAGGTTCTATCTAAGGAAAATTGGACAGTCCATTAAGTTGAAAGGCTATATAAACGAATTGATCTACAATTTTGGGTGTATATATATATTGTCATAAGTAATCAATAAACATTGCAAATGAATAGCAAGACTGATTACGGAAGTGGAACATTTCGATAGTAGAAGATAGTTGAATACTTGTAAAGAAGGTATGTATTGTTTTCCCATGAAAAATTCAGTAGTACCTAAGTGGATTGGTAATAAAAATTGATGTTCGCAATTTGCAGCCAGCTTGACAAAATGAAGATTTATATTTTGATGAGTATGAAACAACTTGTTTTTACGTTGAGTGAAGGTCTTATTTATCCCTAAGGTTACTTCCTAAACTATTATGTGTTGATATTTATTAAGGATAAGCTTATACATTTAAGTTACAACTTAGCATGACATGCAAACAAAGGTAATTAAAAACTCAATTTTTTTTTCACGATTTACATTGATGTAATAGAGGGACGTCACATATGGTATCAGAGCCAGCTACAACACTAGACCCTTAAAGAATGGGCTAACATGATAGTTTTGAAGGATTACATTTGGAAGAAATTGCGACGCGGTAGTTCATACTCTCTTGGTATCAGTTGTCGAATTAAAACCAGGTGTCTATTCAATACCGGAGGCTTTAGATGGCATTCATTTTATGTCTTTGATAGAGGTAACCTTTTTTTTTCCACAAAAATAGGGTTGCAAGCTGTTTAAAATAGGGTTATTCTTATTGTCCCATTTCGAAGAGAAGAAATGGGTGATTCAAAAGTTTAACCAAAGATACATTTGATGGGTATTATCAGACTG
This sequence comes from Pseudotsuga menziesii, assembly GCA_001517045.1. Classification (NCBI taxonomy): domain Eukaryota; kingdom Viridiplantae; phylum Streptophyta; class Pinopsida; order Pinales; family Pinaceae; genus Pseudotsuga; species Pseudotsuga menziesii. Next base: position 29,627 of record LPNX010219179.1, read on the forward strand.
CAAAAATTTTATTTCGGTGTACTTATGTTTGTGATAGAGTCTTGGTGGTTTTCATGCGAATAGCCATGTGAGATTATAAATATATATTTGAGTTACAATAAGGAGAAAATATTTAGTTATATCCTGTATATTTGGTACACACTGAGAATTGCCCCAAAATTACCTCAGAAGTAGAACTGAATTATCTAGCAACCCTGATGTCTAATTTTTTTTGTAAATTGTAAAATTGGCGAGATGTTGTAACTCATAATTATACCTCAAATACATGTATTAAATTAAGTTCATTTGTTGGTTTCTAATCTAAAATTTCATTATATCAGGCCAACAAAACATTTGGATGCACTCCAAAGATATGGAGGACACCACAAATAAGGACTGTATACACCATGTGCATTTAATTTGTAGATTGAATAAATTCCTCTGTATATATATCTGTCAATGATATCTTTGCTTGTTCAAAAATTCACAAGGGTTTTCCAGAATTCATGCTTTTAATTTAAAGATTGAATGAATTCCTATGTGGATTCCTGTGAATGATATCATTGCTGGAGGGTGTTTTCGAATTTATTATTTTAGATATAGATTGAATAAATTCCTATGTGGAAACATGTGAATGATATTTTCATAATTTTTGTGTTGTATGCGGTTAAGATGTTTACCTCTTTTGCTTCCATGGGAGCCAGTGATGTTAGCAAGGTGCATTTGTTTTGGAATAGTACTGTTGTAGACATGTCTCCCTGCTCTTGGATATATGTTTTTTCTGTATTTTTAGTCATATTTAGTTTTGGATGGCCCTGCTTTTAACTTTCTAATTGTTTATGGTGCAAGATGCATGATGGGTAATTCTCAGCTTCGTGGATGGTTGATCGTTCTGCGTAGACTCTTATACTTGGTTATACATTTGGCACTTAAGGGTGAAGAACAATTACAGCCTAATGTTGCTTGTGTAGCTTGACAATGGTGAAAGGCGTCCTTTTCTTTTGTTCGGTGAGGGTTAATCACCGATGACGAGTGACAGCAAGAATTGTATATGCTAAATAAATTACGGAGGTAAGCTTGTGCATCATAATCAATTGCCAGAGATTATTGCGCTACTAAACTTGTGCATCATAATCAATTACCGGAGATTATTACGCTGCTAAACGTGTGCATCATAATCAATGGTCAGAGTTTCTAGCTTTATCATGACACTTATTAATTATGATTGATTTTCTTTAATGATTTTATTGCAGCATTAAACAATGACAGATCTTACAATTGAAGTTGTGGTAGTTACTGTCTTGTGATTGATTTTGGGGTTGCTGCCTCTATTGTACGCATCAATTGATGTCCTTACCAGCTAAGCATTGTAACCAATGTTTATGAGGTTATACTTGGTACCATCAATGTATAGCAGAGATGTGCTAAGGCACTATCTAAAGTTTTCTTGGAAAAATTACCACTGCAGATCCAGTTCCATGTTTTATGTGGTTTCTTGTGAATTGTGTTGTTGTAAGAAAATTGAAAAGGTTTTTGTGGCTTCTTGTGAATTCCTTCTTGTCAATTCTGGTGTTAAAATAAATTGAAAAGGCTCTTATCCGAAGAATGAGAAATGAAGTAAGACATGAATTATGCTAAAAATTTGATGTGCTTTTGATAAACTAACCACCTATGGATTGATTGCAGGCATGGGAAGTTGTGGCCCTGAGGAGTGATAAAAATATAGGACTATAAATACTTAAGAAGATATGAGAAAAATATCATGGGCATAAAGTTGTCACCACGAGGAAGTGGTGATGGAGGTAGTGGTTGAAAGCTACCTTGTTTTCCCCCGGGCTAGCGAGGGACCACTATGCATTCTGGGGACGCCTAGATGTAAGACATTTTGGTTAAGACTCATTCCGCACACATTGAGAGGACTGTCACATGAGTGGGGGACTCTGTGAAGAGAAAAACCTCTAGGCGTTGTGGGGGTGTGCAAGAACGGAGGTGCCTCAGCTTGGTGAAGCACCCTGCAGAGCACAAAAAGGATATATGCCTAAGGAAGGGTATCGTCCTTGTGTTGGGTGGCTTGAATCAGTACTTGGAGTACTATTAGCAATTTTTTTGCTGGGATGGAGGACATCCAGAGAAAAGAATAATGCCAGGAATAGGTATGTGCATTACAGGTAAACTGGTACCTATGAGGTAAGATGTCTATTTATTGGCAAATAGAACTGACATGTATATTGGAACCACTATGGATTATGGAAATGGTATAGTGTTGTATTTCTGATTTATACATTGTGTTCAATGTTGATATTAGCAGACATGCATATTTAGGTCACAATGCAAAAGGATCTATGGTTTATGTTTTAGTCGAATAATAAATTTTGGACATGATGCACTGAAAGAAAAAAAAATTGGGGCTAGACCCAAACTGGTTGCAGGGAATTGCAGGTCTTGAACGATAGGGTCTTGAGAGCATTGAAATATCACTGGCGATTCAGAATGAAGAGAAGAAAAGAGGATGAAATAGAAGAAGGAAAGATGGTCAAATAAAATGTTGGAACACCGAGGACGGTGTTATCTTAAATCCGGGGGGAGGATGCAGCATCCCTCTTTTTATGCCTCTGAATATTTTGTAATTACTAAATGTATTTGTTCTCTGGTGAGGAGCTCAAGGCCAAGGCCCCACTAGTAGAACCTTGTATTTTAGGTGATGTGATTTTCCTAGGTTATAAAACTAGGAGACTTGAGACCTGGACATAACTTAAGCAAAAAGTAGCTAAATCCACTAGGGAAAGTTAAACGGTGTGGAGAATTTGAACGAAAAAAAGGGAATCTTCCTTAATCGGCATAAGGTCTTAAGTGAGGATCTAGGTCGAAGTAAGTGTGAGTAGATTAACTTACCTTCTGGTCCTTAAGGATAGTTCGACCTGTTTCACCTAAAGGGCACCACATGCCGAGGGGGGTTCCTCCTTGAACTCATACTAAGTAGCTTAAGCTTCATCTCAAATAAGATATATATATACATTCTAATCATCTTAAAGATAACTAGATATGAAGCGTTTCCAAAAGGTATAGCTCCATGATTAATAAGAAAGGTATTGATGGCGAGTTAGTAAATATAGGTACAACTATACTCTATATACCTATACAAACAAGCAAACCCTGATATAAATTGATGCTACCTTTTAGGTGTTCCTAGCAAGATGAATATTAGTCATAAAATAAAAAGAGGGCAAGTTGGGGAGGGTCTGCCTTTTTTTTTGAGTGACAGGGGAGTTACCTCCAACTTTCTTTTAATAAAAAGGGAAACATGTAAGTGGAGCCAACATCATAATAGGAACTCTGATTTTTAGTAGTGGTCTTTAAAGAAAAATTAAAAAGATATTCCTCCAACGAGGAGAAAAATCCCACCTATCGAGGGAGTTTGTTTAGCTAATACCTCTGTTTAAGGAGAGGAATGCACAGCAATAGGGGGGAATATTTTCAGTATTGTCATAATAGCATTCCCAACCATGTTTTTTCCTATTTTAAAACCCTAGATACGATAAGGGGAGGGCACAAGAATTTGTATGGAGAATTCAATCTTTGCGATGGGGGGGAGAAGAAATTCGATATCTGCGCCCTTTATTGGCATCAATTTCTGAAATTTATTATATGATCTCTTCCAATATTGAGGGAAAGGAGGAAAACCTGAGTGCTTTGAGGGAGAAATCTCCCCACTTTGAAGTGGGCTCTGGGTCATTTTCTTTTATGAAAGACAATGTCTGCACCTGGGAGAAGGAGTTTGAGGGCGGGGCTCCAAGAGTGTGGAACTCTACCAGCTGGATTTGGAAAAACGATTAAGTTGCCTCTGCTCTTATTCGAGTAAAGTAGATCTTTACCCTATATAGATGGGACCTGGTAAGCGTTTCCACCTTATGCATGGAGCTGTCTTCAAAATGTAGACCTCGATATCATAAAGACCAAAACCAGGTATGCAGTGATCTTCTTATGCTTTGGATCTGCCCTGTATGGGATTCTTTATAGTTTTGAATTTTTCTTGTAAAAGAATATCCTCTCCCTCGCCATAATATCTAAATCAAGACGGCACCAAAACTTCTATAAGACTCAGATCGCGGATCCTTTGATGGGGACCCAAATTAAGCAGATCATGGTTTTCGACTAGGTTGCATGCTCCTTTACTTGTCATTTGGAAAATTATATCCTTTATATGCTGTGAATTTCATGAACAACTAGTTAGTTCTGAGGTGTTTGGTCGATGACCTGAGAGTATATTTAAATACCTGTAGATGAGAGTCCTTACCCAGCATATGCATGTTGGGATGTTGATCATTTGAATGCGATAGGTATTACCATTATTCTTACTTGAGGTCGATAGGCTATACACTTAGAAGAACCAAATCCATGTATTCATGAAAACCCTCCTTTTGGTTCTAGTTGCTCGGATTGTAAATTAAGTTTTGGATCAGCGTTGTTTGAAGTTGCATGGTATTTTAGATGTACAAAACCAATCCATGTTTTCATGGAAACAAGTGAATTTGGTTTCAGGAGACCATAACCATTAAAAGAGAAAACTGATCCACTAGTTAGTGAGATCATTTTCTATTGCATTAATATGTATATCACTCTGTGTTTTGTTAAAGGAACAGCTCCACCTTTCCTTGCATTCGTTGGGTATTTCATTACCCTCTTTTGATGGAAGTCTCTATGAAATTGGAGTGAGAAAACCGACCCACGAATTGTTGAAATCACTGGGTATTTCCTTGTCCACAATTTGATGTGAACGGTTGGGTCTTATTCTATA
>LPNX010219179.1:36496-72161 GCA_001517045.1 Pseudotsuga menziesii
ACGTCTACCTAGGCTTATGCCTTTGGCTACTGTTCATCTCATGGTCTCTTCTGCAAAGAGCTTTCATAAATAATTTGACATATCTCCAAACAACATGATGATTCAAACCCAACGACCATAAACCAGACCTCCCATCAAATACGACTCGATATGTATATATATAAATATAAAACTATTTAGTATCCTGTGTTGAGATTTTATCCCTGTAGTTTGATTTTTTGGGGGGGTGATAAATCGTAGATTCCAAAGATTCGAACAATGGCATACTTGTTTCCTTTTTCATTCAAACTGGTAACGTATTGTCAACCTCTTTTTGCTTTTTGTTTGGATTTATATTAGTTTTATGCTGATAAAATATCTGAGAGAATAACCAAAGTTGACTTGCAAGGTCAATCCAATATACCACAATATCTATTAATGTAAGAGTTTATACTTTTAAATAAATTATACATATGTATTTATGATGCATGACTTTTGAGCAAAAGAATGACATTTCAGTTGTGAGAAACCAAACCCTATAATTGATTTTACCACCGTGTTCGGTTAAGAGGGTGGTTTTGGGTATACAAGTTGTGGTTTTGGTTATACAAGTTGGCCAGTTGAATAAATAATTTTAGTATGATGGCGTTTTATTTGATATCGTTTGAAATGAGGTAATGCACTAATTATTTTAATAAATATATGTTAAAACCACTCATACATTTATAAAGAGGAGGAGGTTCATGAGAGTAGAATGATGGGATGACACTCCAACATCAAATAAATCACTCTCTGAAGAGTGATGTAACAAAATGTATGACAACAATCTGGTTGTCATAGTTGTGATCTTTTAATAAAATAATGTCATAGGATGTGACAGTTTGGTGGACGTAGCCCAGGGACTTGGGTGAACCACGTACATTGTTGTCCTTCTTGGTTTGTGTTCCATGTGTCCATTTTCTTGTATTGTGTTATGTTATGTCATTGGTTGATTTGATGTTGCACGGAGAATGATCAAGGCAAGTAATCATATTCTGCACACTAAGTTGTTTAAAGTGCCATAAAAATGAATGCTAAACAATAGTATGTTTTGGCATTGCATCCTTATGATTGGTGTGCTGTTAGATTTGTAATGGTAATTGTATGACTTTAAAACACATGAAGGAGCACCCCTCAGGTTCTATCTAAAGAAAATTGGACAGTCCATTAAGTTGAAATGCTATTTAAACGAATTGATCTACAATTTTGGGTGTATATATATATATATATATTGTCATAAGTAATCAATAAACACTGCAAATGAATAGCAATACTGATTACGGAAGTGGAACGTTTGGATAGTAGAAGATAGTTGAATACTTTTANTATATATATTGTCATAAGTAATCAATAAACACTGCAAATGAATAGCAATACTGATTACGGAAGTGGAACGTTTGGATAGTAGAAGATAGTTGAATACTTTTAAATAAGGTATGTATTGTTTTCCCATGAAAAATTTAGTAGTACCTAAGTGGATTGGTAATAAAAATTGATGTTCACAATTTGCAGCCAGCCTGACAAAATGAAGATTTATATTTTGATGAGTATGAAACAACTTGTTTTTACGTTGAGTAAAGGTCTTATTTATCCCTAAGGATCCTTCCTAAACTATTATGTGTTGATCTTTATTAAGGATAAGCTTCTAACATTTAAGTTACAACTTAGCATGACATGCAAACAAAGGTAATTAAAAACTCAATTTTTTTTTCACGATTTACATTGATGTAATAGAGGGACGTCACAATGCTCACGATGAATCATGAAATGTGTTTGGGAATTTAATCAATATGGTATCACCCAGCAATCATCTCTAACTATTCTGTAAGAAAATATTACAAACCAAGTCCTTACCAGTAGCTTGAAAACCCGAGACAAATTGGTGGCTGACATTATCGCTCGTTGGGGTAACTGGGCTAGTTGGGGTAGCTGGTTCCCTTTAAACACTCTTTGCATCTAAAGCAACAAGGAGATACATATTGAATTAGTATTTGTACCATGATGATGAATCAAACCAGTAATGGCATGTCATAGGATTCAAATCTCAAAGTCGAAACATAGCTTTCTACTGCATTATTCGATTCATGATTTTCTCCTTAATACAATCAAAAGTCTTACAAACCTTCTTCATCAAGATCACTTCCAATGTCCCTTTCATCCGCGCTAAACTCATCATCCTTGGGCTTGATATTGAGCCATTTTTTCATTACAATAGCAGGCTAGAACAACTACAGGCATCATGTACACTGAAGAAAATAGAATTCAAGCCAACTCTCCATCTAAATTTATCAAATTTAGGTACCCTAAAAAAAGTGAAAAATTAGTTGTTAATCAAACTATCATAGAGAATTTAAAAGCCTCCGTGCCTAAAATTAGAAATTGGATACAGCAAACAAGTACCTCTCCACACTTTCTCCTATGGCCCCTCATGTTGGTAGGTGAGCATTACTCATCCTATAGGCTCACAGGTCTCCCTTAGTTTCACCTCAAACTTTAAAAACCCTAGATAAACTCTGGAAATTAGAGCACCAATTGAGCTTTCTTTCACATTTCAAAACTTGTGGTTCTCATTTATCATCATAACGAAACAACTTATAATGACAGAAAACTATCCTCATGTGTCCCAGGCAATTTGATGACCATGACAGAAGCTCGAATCTCACTGGCTACATGATGATGATTAGCAGTTTAAAGATTCAATTGATTTACTTGATGTTTGGTTAGATCAACTTTAGCACTTCAAGAAAAAATGAGTAAGGAGTCACTTGATTTACTTGATGATTTGTATTGTTTGAAGACCAATTTTAGTTTATAGCACTTTCATATAATTATTATTACATTGTACTAGTGTACTGGGAGCAACTTTGATTTATAGCTTTAGTCTCTCGTCCGCTGGGGAACAATCGTTGAAAGGATGGTAATTCGGAGGGATGGTAATCGTCTCAAAGAGAGTTCGAATAGTTCAAAATGGTTTTGTGCTTTTGAATCGTGAAAAACTTTGGAGAAACACAAAATTCGTATTTCAACACAATTTTGTAGATGATGCTTTGAATTTGGTAAGAAGGCTCTCTGCTCAAAAAAAAGGAAAATCATTTTTCAATACATGTCAATGGGAATGCTTAGGTCATCTCACCGCCGGGTCTTGGTGCACAAAGTCCCAAGCAAACTTCACCTACAAAAGACCAATAAAAGTTAAGTTAAATCAATATTGAAATAATTCAAAAAATAAAAATTAATCAAACTATAATAAAAAAAAATTTAAAAATAAAAAATTTAAATATACCTCTCCAATTAATCCACCTAACTGATTCATATATATTCCCTGTCGAGAACATAATAAATAAGAGTCTATGTATTTATTATAAACTGAAATAATTAAATAAATATTCTATTGTAAAGCTCAATTAAGAACTACTAAAACGTTCCTAGTTAAACAAAATAACTATTAATTCCATATAAATCAATTAAAGATTATTTTCAATAAAGTAATGAATTTTTTATTTAACTGAAGTTTAAACCAACTACCATTTCCTCTATAATATCCATCATCATGTTTTTCAGGTATTTCTTGTTTTTGGGTTAGCAGGGTCCGTCAAAAGTATGCCGAGTGGGTACTTGTTGGATGCGGAATTTAATTCTGCATCCAACGAGCTCTCCCGATCAAAATTTTGAGTAAAAACACAGGGAGATATGTGAAAAATACGAACAAAAAAGTAGTTTTTTTTATAATACCTATCCCCAAATTTATATTAAAATTTTTTTTATGACCTATAAGGTATTTAAAATTTAAATCAATTTCATTGGCTAACACATGATGACATGGAATTTGAATTATGGTTTAAAGGCCCATTTTCAGTTGAAATTTCCTCTAATGATAGTTTTGGAAAGCATTTTCCAAAAGCAAGCATTCTTACACAGATCCTGATTTTTCAAATAGCAGTAGCCTCACCTTTAGGAGTTCTAGATCACTTGCATGTTGGAGCTAGCTCAGGGGGATCTAGATCTGAACTAGGAATAGTTTCGGGTCATGGTTGGAAGGAACGTGGTAGTTCCAAAGCTATCTGGTTATTAGTTCTAAGGTCATAAATAGCTACGATTTTATTAATTCTGTGTATTTAAAGTGTGGAGGGTCTTTTAGCCATTAAAAAATATACATTGTTGCAGGTAAGAGGTTTATACATTTCCAAGTTATTTTACTGATTTTTACAGAATGTAATTGTGGCCATTATGCTTTGAATTGTAGCCATTATGCTTTTAAAATAGAATTTGAGCCCAAAATTTGACGGCCACCATGTCTGAAATTCAACAGACACCTGTCGGTTATTCAACAACAACAAAAAAGTTTGTCGTTGGTGGCATATCGTCGGATATTCGACCACATGCCAAAACCCGTCGAATTTTCGACGTACTATGCCGAAGTCTTTCACCACTAAGTCGTCGAATTTCTGACTCCTAGGTTGTCAAAAATCTGACTTCTCCTTATAAAAATGTGAGACAGTTCCTTTGCAAAACTTCGGGCTTATGGCGTCGAATGTTAGAGGAATTGATTTTCAGATTTCCAACTATGACGAGTCGAATTTTCAATGACTCTTTAGTCCTTGCTCCAATGAAGATTTCTCCATTATCTGAGTTCACCTTGTCATTTGTGCGATGCCCAGGTTGTCAAATTTATGACGGTGATGGGGTTGAATTTATGACGAGTGTGAGTCGGTTTTCTGACAGGATTAGTCCAATGTTTGACGACGTCTTGTAGGATTGCACTTGTCGTAGTTATGGTGTCCTCTTCAGACAAGGGCCACAACCCATCAGATAACCGACGAGCTATTGTATAGTTAAAAAAAATATTTTCAGCAAGGGTGGGATATAAATGTTTTTTGGTATTCTAACAAGCAACAATAAGCTATACCTTGTATCAAAAGGCCTAACCCTCCAAATTGGCTATTCATCAATTTTGCTTTCTTCTAAGATTTCATAGAAAATGTTTGTTTAGTTGTGAATTCTACACATTGCAGAAAGTGATTATCTTGGGTTCCATTGAGTGGATTTTCATTTTTTTTTCAAGAGATTGTATTCATATACTTGCCTAGTAGAACAAATTGACTAGTTTCAAGAAAACTCCAGAGTCCACATCATTGGAAGAGTGGGATGTTACTTTTCATCCTTGATACTAATGAATATCACCCAAGCCACAGTAGAACATGGGCATCTAAAATGTATTTGTATACTTGCCTAGTCATCACATTCTCAGTGGTATCAATTGTTAAAGTCCTTTTCATTAAACTCAGTCACCAATAACATTCAAAAGAATATCTTTTAATTCTTATGGTATGGTAATTAATTTACAAAATTCAAAATTTCATTTACCATCTTGGGAAAGTATATCTCTACCCAAATGTATGGGAGGTTGAGATCTCAAGTATTTGGACTGGTTCAATCATGCTCTGCATGCTAAAAGACTTTGGAGGAGTCTTTTTGGAGATGATTTCCTATACAAATATTACTTGTTATTTCATACTTTTATCTACAACAATTTTTTTTTGTAGATGCTACTTAGTAGTGTGCTGAGGCATGAGGTCATGGGATGGACAAGGCATGAGACTAAGAGTTGATCAAGCTTTCAAAGGTAGCTTTAGAATAAGGTATACTTTTTTATATCGATATAGCCATATGGAATATTAATAGGACTATGAGTTTTCATGCCCAAACACATGATTTTTACGAAAATAATAAAGAGTGTAGGTAAAATCCTTTAGACATTCTTGTTGTTTAGGTATTGAACTAGAGTTGGAAGGGGAAAACATTGATTATGACGATAAGTTATTATCCGATGGAAATAATGTTGTTTACCCTAATTGAAGGAGTTAGTTTGATCCCAAAGAAAACACGACAACATGAATGTTTCTTTCTATGAGGCAATGAAATGTTATATTTTAATGGATTGCGAACAGTAAGGTTTTGTCTAACTCAATTCATCTATGAAATCCATTGTTGAAGGAATGGGATATCATGGATTGGAATACATGATCGATATCCTATGGCATCCTATCTCTTTCCCTTTGATTCCAACATATGAATGAATCCATAATACAATTCATGGCCTATTGAGGCTTTGTGCCTAGTGCCCACAAAAGCCCTATGGACGTTGCAAATTTAATGTCCCATGAAATTGAAAAGAAAAAAAATTTATTAGGCTAGTCTAAACTACCTATGCTGGACATTATTGGACTTGCGGAATGTTTCGTACTCTATTTGTACTATTTTTTTTCATAATTTGTTCTTACATCATGCTTCCTTACTTTTAGCTATGATTATTACTGTTTTTACTTATGATGTCATAATGTTGATTACTATGTTATTCTTATGGTTATGTATTGTTGTGTATGTTAGATACTTTTTATGTATTTCATTGATTATAGTATGTGCTTACGGTTTGTATACATGTTTCTAATTTAACTTTTCTCTTGGAAACAAAGGGGTGGAGTGGCGGGACTAGTTTTCCCTTGTGACCTCGAGAGGTAACAATTTATAATTGATGCAACAGCCTTACTTAGTTATGGAAAACTAAGGCATTCTTATCTTGTTTATGTACAGGTATACTTGGCGACATATAACTTATTTATAATGCTTAAGGGATGGTATTGATCGTTGATTGCTAGTGCTCGCATTTGCAGCCCTATCCTATTACACTGTTTGTTATTAATATTTATTACGGGTTGTATGCTAATGAAGGGTCACTACAGACTTCATCTTTTAAGCGATGACAAGTTATTATTGATGTGATAATTATTTACTATGTTGTGAATAATTACAACTTGATTTAAACCTTAGTGAGATTTTGATTATTAGTGAAAGGTATAATATACTTACCAAAAACCTTGGTGGTAATGCTCCATGGCATATTGCATATGCCATGGACTTAGGGCTTAAATCCTAAGTTTAAACATTGCATCATGGGTTTATGCCATCACATGGAATGGAGACATGTGATATTGTAACGTGTATGAACTATAGAGAAGTGGTTTTGGAGGTCATTAATGGACAACAGGTTGGCACCTTTAATGCGCATTGGAAAGTGTGGCAGCCCAACTTAGGGCTTGGCTCCGCAATGGGTCTGGTCATTTGCAGCTAAGCTGCTTACCGTTTTCTCCTGCGTAGTATGGAGAATACGAACTCCATGATAATGATAGGTATGGTAATGTTTAGGTTTCATAGCATTGTTGTTTTTCGTAGCTTGTTAAACGATTCATACTTCTCATCAGTGTTATCATTCTTTGGTTACAAGTTACAGGGATGGCTAGGAGAGGCATGGTTTGTAGCTCGAATGCAACCATGGGAAAAGCCATTCCTCTACAGTAAGCCTATTAACAAGTCATTACTTGTCACCTCTTGGCTTCAAGGTTAAGACTGAGTTTAACTCATCGTTGGTAGGGGTTTGATTGAGTCTGGTTTCAATAGAGGCAATTGATTTGGGGTTTCGTTGTTTCTAGAAGAACTCTGTGTTTTGTGTAGCGACAGACTTGGGGTTTGATGTGGGATTTCGATGGACTTTAGGCCTGAGATTATAATGTTTTGGTTTTGTAAATAATATGATGATTCTAGAAGCAAGGAAAGCCTTGTAATTTTGAGAGGCTCTATGTGTATTTTATAATTAGTATTTTAGTTTACGGTTTTGGTCATGGGAAGCACCATTGCTCGCAATGGTGCAATGTCGTAAGCGATGGCTATGTATAAATAATTTTATGGTTTAAGTTATGTGTAAATGGATAGCACCATTGGTTTCAATGGTGCAATGGATAATAGTAGCAATTGTGTTTATAAGCTTATGTTGTGTTGTTTTTAATAATTAATGATTGTGTTCATTCCATAGGTAATATGCTTATGGTTTGTGTTTTAATTGGTAGTTGTAGGTAATATTATGTTGGGACTTTTATATTATGTCACGTAATTATTGTTATGTGGATTTTAATACTTAGATGGTTCGATTTGTTGTTTATGCCATGGCTTTATATTGTTGATAATAATATTCTTGTTTATACTTGGTAGATATAGATAGTATAGAGGCTATAAACCATGGACCATTTATAGGGTCTCTATTACTTGGATTGTTAACTGGTTTATGATGATATTCATTTCGATTGTTAGCATGAGTTTCATTATGGTTTTTATTTTAGCTTGGTTACTTTAAAATTTATAGTATATCAATTTATTAAATTCTATAATTGGTTTTGTTTAAAACTGGAACTGAACCTAGTCTCATATCTAAGCAAGGCTCTACTGGCAATATGAAATTTGCCACTAAGGTTTCTATACAATTTAAAATATATATGCCATGTTCTTTAGAAATACAACCTAGGTTTTAGAAGAACATATTTTAAGCTATAAAAGAGAATGCAGAACTAAAATGGAAGGAAACAAAACCCTTGATAAATATTTAAACAGGAATTAAATAACAAAAACAAAACTAAAAGGACAAAACCCTTTGATAATTATAACACAGAATTTAAATTACAGCCTAGGGTTTATGAATTAATATGTAAACCCTAAAATAATTTGATAAGGAAAACAATAGTACATAGGATTAGAACATATAATATATTCTATCCAGCACTTATGCTAGGAATTAAAATAGACAGTTCAGAAACTCATACCTAAAAAGTGAAGCTCCTTTAATGGTTGAAACCTGCACGCTCAAATACCCAGTATTAACAATTTATAGGCAGATCTGACCTTTGTATAGATGACTAAATCACTTTAGAACTACCACGTTCCACCCAACCATGACCCGGAACCATTCCTGGTTTAAATCTGGATCCCCTCGAGTTGGTTCCAACATGCAAGTAGCTTATAAATCCTAAGGTGAGGTTTTCCTAGTTTGTATATCAGGTCTGCATCAGTTCTCCTTCTTCCTCTTAGGGAAATGTTCCCCAAGAACTCTCTCTTGAAAAATTAGCAGGAAAAATAATGACTCCAAAAAGATATATGAGATCCCCAAGCCTCTCTTTGGCTTGAGACTTTATAGACAGATTTTTCAGTCAAAGGGACAGTTAAATCAATAAATCATTGATTTATTGATATAACCCTTTTTATTTAATTTGGGTTTTTTTAATGCTTTAACTTAGGAACTTTTAACTAGTTCCTATTTAGACTACGATATTTGAAACTTAAGTTTTATAATGTTTTATAATGTTATTCTCGCTTTATTTCAATGTACGATATTTGAAACTTTGTCTCCAAAATTGGGATCCCGATTCATGTAAATGGAAGAGAAAAATTTTATTCACGCGGTAAAGGATTTTTTTCTCCCTCTCGATTTTACGAAAACTATAGTTTAATAGGGAATCTTAGTTGATGGACCTGCAAGTACTTCGAATATATGGACGATAGACCTGAACTTGCAAAAAGATGTTACCCGAAAGACTTAAATATAATTTGTCAATCCCAATTAAACTCACAGCAAAATATCCACACAAATATATGAACAGAGCATATACCCAAATGAACCTATGAAGCTTCCTACAATGTGCAAACATGATTTTTGATAAGTTTTGTATATATATAAAGATCAGTTTTGTATATATATCTATGTTTTATTGGTATTGGGATGGGTAATAAAAGGAGGGGACGACTAATGAGATGGCTAGAACGTATTTCTAAAATTGTTTTCTAAGAGGGCAAGATGGAAATCATATCCTAATTGACAAGTTTAAGAAAGTTAAAGTTTATCATAAACATTTGTAGTTACTTGTAAGTATAATATCCTATACTATATATATTATATTTATTAGTTTTGAAAAATATAAGGCAAATAAGAAAAGAACTTACTGTCATTCCATGATTAGCATTTGAACATGAGCAAAATACAATTTAGATTTAGCAAATTTAAGATAACTATTTTTCAATATGCAACAAGGTCAAGGTTAATGAGAAGAAAGCTAGTCTTTTGGTTCTTCCTTAGATTTCTTGTTTATGATGATTAGGATAAAATGCATTCCCCTATTAACACTTTCTCTAGATTTTTGCATATTTTTAGAGATGTGTTAAAAAGCAGTACAAAACTTTTGGAGATATTCATGCCTTAACTATAATGGCCGTGAGTCTCATTTCATATGAGTTAATTTGATGTTTATGTTTATATATTTCACTATACATGAGTTATGTTGATTAGTTAGATATATTGGGCGTAAGCCAATGCACATGTTTTATTATCTTGTATATGATTATATATGTTGGGTGTGGAACATGATGGACAAGTACTATTGTCGTGGTACAATGTACTAGATTTATTATTATGTGATTTGTATATACATATATTGAGATGATTATTGTGATACAATGTGCAGAAGACTAAATGATTGAGTTCTATAATGTGTTGGTCGTAAACTGTGAAGCACATGAGTGATGAGATTTTGTGTTGAGCATAAGCTCTGGAACACATAAGTTATGAGATTTTGTGTTGAGCATAAGCTCTGGAGCACATGAGTTATAATATTGGAATTGTTGGGCATAATCCCTACATCATTCCATGTTGATGTTTAGCATAAGCTCTAGAGCATCAGATCTTTGGCCATCGTATCCCTGGGTGTATTATACAAGTACATCCTAGTATTAGTGTTGAGCGAAAGGCTCTGGAACTGCACTAGTGTAATGCTCAATTTATAGTGTTGACCTTGGGCTCTGAATAGCGCTAGGGGTTACTAAAATTAAGTTTTTTGGGTGAGAACTCCTCTGAATAGCACCAACCCTTATCATACTTATTTTTATTTGATTAAATGAAATTTCAAATTTAATTCTCATGAAGTACTATAAGAACTACCACAATATACGAGGTAATCCAACATGCAAGGAGGATCTAGAGTTGTCTAACTTAGTTGACCAACCAAACCCTACAAGAGGCCTTGATAAAAGAAATAATGTAAACTAACAGAAGCATCAAAATAAATAAACTATGATATATGATACATGAATAAATATTAAGAATAATATGTAAAGTTTATATATCATGAATAAAAGAATATATATATATAAGGAAATAAAGATACTAAAATAACAAGATCCATGTGGTGGCAATGTTCCCGACATTGCTACTTGCTATGGGGAGGAGCTATTTGTATGTAGCTTTTGAAAATTGATGCATTTGAAGATGAATGGTTTAATTGTTATGTTGGTAAAAGAGGAGAGATATGGATGTATATATTTCAATACTCTTAACTAGGTTTATGAGGGACTTGGAATCAACCATTGTATCACGATAATGAAAATTTGGAATCACCCATTGTATCACAATAATGAAAACCTGGAATCACCCATTGTATCAAGTGGATTTGTACATTAAGTAATGACGATAATGAAAACTTGGAATCACCCAGTGTATCAAGTGGATTTGTACATTGATATATTAGCGACATCAATTTTAAAGTTGCCAGAATTTATGGATTTGTACATTGATATATTAGTGGCATCAATTTTAAAGTTGCCAGAATTTTAAAGCAACAATTTTAAATTGTCAACAGTGGTGTGCATGTTATCAGCACTCGTATGCACACTTATCATGCTTTCAATACCTTAGCATAGAAATAATACACAAGGAGAATATTATATACAAAATTATATATACTAGTGTACTACGTATATTTACCTTGCTGAATGGCTCTGTATAAAGCAATGCTATATCCTATTAATTGCTCACTCCCATATGAAGAATGCTATGAAGACAGTAATATCCATTATTTAGTGAAAAAAGCATTCGTCTCTCTCTCTCTCTCTCTCTCTCTCTCTCTCTATATATATATATATATATATATATATATATATATATATATATATATAGATATAGATATAGATATAGATATAGATATATATCCACATTCAAGCTCGAAAATCTCTGTGGTTCTAAAACAGGTTTACAAAATTTACTCATTTAACCTGAAACACCTGAGAATATTGTCTTCAATTTCTTCTTCATTCCAAGAGCAGCAGCATCGTCCCTCTCTGAGAGTGCGGTTTCGAATCCTCGACACTTCATTGGAAATAGTCGTCACTATAATCTGGTTGTCGTTCCCATTAGTTTTTGTTAACATATGCATTACTATATGAATGTCCATTTCCATTGATGGAAACAGTCATGAAAAATACACAGTATTTTAATTAGAACCTAAGCAATTCCCACTAAAGTTAAATGTATAATTCTCTACATTTGCATGGCACTGAAATCAAGGAAGTCATATATTCTTGTATTGAAATGCAAGCTATTAATTTTGTCCTCTTTTGTCTTTATTTTGTCAACATATGTTCTTTATTTCCTTTTTTATTTCCCTATTATGTCTATTCGATAATGATAACTCAAAGGAAAAAATCTGAGCAATAAATATTTGATGTCGCATCCTTCGAGTCCTGTGAAGGATATGAATGCTGAAAATTTACTAGTGAACCCTAAAAGGCAAGAAGTATGTAACAGGGAAAAAAAGAGTAAAGTAACTCACCTCCCCTTAATTTGTTCCTTAATACTTACTAACCATCATCATAATCAACTAAAGGATCAATCTGGCGATACCCTGGAAGGTAAATTCCCCAACATCAATTCAGGAAGGTCGAGAATCGCAATGTTCAAGCTCTTTGGCATCAACCTTGAATACAAATTTTCACATTTGAAACCACCTATATAGCTTCAGAAACATAAAACAAAAAATACTAATATGCAGTAAAGTGACTAAAACAGTAGCACTGTAAATTAAAAAGTTGAAGAAATCTCATTGTCATACCATTATTAAAGTGATAATAGATGGAGAAAAATGGAATATAGCATGAGGGCTGTTCATATTCTTTGCAACCTATAGATACCATGGAATAAATGGTTTGTAAGTGATACAACATGCAGGAGGAGCATCCCCCTGGCCACATTCAGCTGCTGGATCAGCAGCTCCAATCCAAAGCAATCCATGATGTTGTTCATATGATTGAAAACAACATGGCTGATGTTTGAGTCGAGGAAGGTCATCTGGAATGCACTCCAATTCTATTTAGAGCTTAATTTGTTCCATATATTCCTTGGATTGAATGACTCTATCATGATTGTAGCTAAAAGTAACGAACATGGCAAGTAAACCCCTGGAAGCGATGTTTTTTGGTGAATTGAGAATTGGATTCATATGGTCAATCACAGGGTATGACAAGACCAGAACGCGAGCCTCATAGTATTATTTTGTGTATCCATGACTGAAATGCAAGAGATTAAGTGTATTTCACTGTATATTAATAGATATAAAACTCCCCTCACAACACACGGCCACAGGAAAAGAAAAAACCAACCATATAAATTTAAAGATGTGAAGAGAAGGGTCAGGAAGCTCAAAATGAAATTTTCTTGTGTTCTGTGTGAAAGTTCCAAAGGATGCATATGACAACAAAAAAAATGCTTGTATACATAATTCCAACCCAACCTTTTTGGCGAGCATTAGTCATGATACGATTTCACAAAAATGGTGTACGCGATTTCATAAGCACCATTCATAGTTTAATATTTCTAGTTAAGTTTAATATTACTAATCAACTTGACGTCTGGTGGGAACTTGAAAAATATTCACTACTGTTGATATCAATCCCCCTTTCACTTAACGCGGGGAAGAATATTAAACACACAACCATCAAGTGGTTAATATATGGATTTCGGTTTCAAGATAGCAGTTCCATAGTACACGCCATCTAATTCAGCTTTTTGTAGTTCTGACATGGCTGCTATTGATGATTGGTTGGTAGTCCAACACTTAATTTCCTTCCAAGTAGGGATGACTTAACATTATGTTTGGCTACTAAGTGTTGAGCCTCCTTGTCAATCAACGCAACCAACCATCAATATAGATTCCCCATATGCACATATGCATCGATTAGTGGAGGGATTGAGAGATTCAAGGTGCTTGGAAAACCACAAATTGGTTATATAAACCCCAGATATTTGTAGACTCTCTCTTTGCAAAACTAAAATATGTAACTACAATGCTTATACGAGGTGGCAATGTCCCCGACGTTGAGGAGTGCTAATGGTGTAAAAATTGGTAAATGAATTTGAATACTTGCATGGATAGAGTGTTCATAATAGGAAAATTTTAGATGCAGGGATCAAGAGACCAAATTTTATAAAGTATTAAGCATGCCTATATTCGATCACAACCAAAACAATTGGCATATATGATAGCTTAACATGATTACAAATGAAAAATCCTACAAAATGAAATCTGAGCAAAGGAAAGAACTAATCTCTTTCAAATCCAGAGATCTTCCAAGATTGTTATGGTTACCAAACAATCATGAATCCATAGACAGATTCATACTATTTATGGGAGAGAAATTGACTTCTATTACAGAGTATTGCATTGAAGACAACTATCAAGTTGCTAATCGGAGAGGAAAAGGAATAAAAACAAATAATTTTGGCTATCAAGTGCCTCAATTTTCCTTGGCAAGATTATTCTGTGACTACTCTATATCATAGGCATAATCACAGGGAGGATGTACAATTGGGCCGAGTATCTGTTAAAAAGAATGCAAGAAAATTGAAAACATGTTTTCCAACTAAAATACAGTTGTAGAATACTTGAATTTGGCTTTATATACCCAATAATTCTACTACTAAGGAAAGAGACAAATGAAGAGGGGGAAAACCCCATATTCCATCCATGTTCTAGCTAAAGGAAATTGGACTACCACAAGAAACACTCCAAGTGTTATTTGAAGGAAGAGAAGACATGTGTATTTGTGTTCCAGCTTAAGCGGCAAATGGACTAGCACAAGAAACACATCAAATGTTATTTGAAGGAAGGGAAAAATTATGTGTTCAATTGAGTTTAAAATAGTTTCCAAAAGTAGGTTGTGACATCAAATAAGATGAACCTAAAGAAGAATAGAGTAACTAAGTAGGAAATCAAAATTAAGCTTTGAGTCAGGTATGTCTAAACTTGTTAATATTTCATTTGGTCAACAAAGATCATTCCAAAAATTTGTGAACCTTGTACATTCTTTACCTAGTTCCCATGTAATCAATGGAATAATAATAAAAATTCAAGTCATTAGGAATTTTTTCATGGAATGACAAACTATTAAATTTTCAAAATTGGCATCCTCATTGTGTACAGTAAAATAGTCCACTGGGATAGTGCACAATTGGGCTGAGTACCTATTACAATGAATCCAAGAAAACTGACTCACATGTTTACCGACTAAAATACATTTTCATAATATTTGAATTTGGATTTATATACCCAGAATTCTACTATGAAGGAAAGAAACAAATGAAGAGGGTAAAACCCCCATATTCCATCTATGTTCTAGACTTAAGGCAATTAGACTACCACAAGAAACACTCCAAGTGTTATTTGAAGGGAGAGAAGACATGTGTATCTATGTTTCACTTAAGGAAAATGGACTAGACAAGAAACACTCCAAGTGTTATTTGAACGAAGGGAAAACTTATGTGTTCAATTGTGTTTAAAATAGTTTCCAAAAGTAGGTTGTGACATCAACACATTATAATAGAAACGCACAGCAAGTAACAGAATAGATTATAAAATTGAGCACATACCTCTTGTGTTTTCCATGATTTACTGCAATTCAGCAACATGCCAATTATCCTCCCTGTACTTCTTTTTCTTTTCAAATATGCAATCTACTCAGCCTGCATAAACATGGATGATGGAACAAGAAAGCGAGCATCAACACCTCATCATAAACCGCAAAAAACTGCCTTGTGGCTGTACAATAATTCATTGCAAGTTTGGCAATACAACATAAGCTGAACATGAAAAATAGAACAGAATAACAAGTGCAAAATGATAGGAATTCGTTACAATATTTACATAACAACAACTGAGTAGGAAATCAAAATTAAGCTTTGAGTCTGATATGTCTAAACTTGTTAATATTTCACTTGGTCAACAAAGATCATTCCAAAAAATTGTGAACCTTGTACATTCTTTACCTAGTTCCCATGTTAATCAATGGAATAATAATGAAAATTCAAGTCATAAGGATTTTTTTCATGGAATGACCAATTGTAAAATTTTCAAAATTGTCATCCTCACTGTACAGTCAACTAGTCCATGGAGAGCCAATGAACCTGATACACGTTACTTGTTTAGGATAAGTTGATAGCTAATGTTCCAAGTAAAAAGTATTTTGAACCTTTAGTAGCCATATCTATCCAAACTCCAGAGGTAGCTATGTCCCTATTAAAGAAAGCAGTACAAAACTACAAACACCTATCATAGAGAAAGAAGAAAACTACTTTGGGAAAGATATTGACTTTGTTTTATCAATGACCAAACCTGATAATGATGTTACAATACAGACAACAAGATAAACTATTTTACCAAGGCAATCAAAGGAAAGTATATCTGTAAAAAACATGACCTTTATCCCATATGGGAAAATTTACATCCTTGTTGGAGGAGGAACTAGAACTGGTACCAAGTCTCTGTCAATTACAATGGGAGAATAAATGCCATTTCTTGGTAAAATAAATTGAAATTTGTTTTATAAAAAATGATTATAAGACAAATGATATTTTCAAAATTAAATTCAATAATACAGAGAGACCCAAGCATGATTCATAGAGGTTGACCCGTAGATAATGAATTTCTGCAGAATCGTCTCAATAAATGGGATAATCTTAACTCCAAAGAACAAAGCTATCATAGTATAGAGTCAAGACTGATTCTCAACTATTACAGCACAAAAAAAATTGAATTTTTTACCTAAGTTATGGGGAAGAGGTTGAACTACCTAACAATTTATTTTGAGGATGCTAGAACCTTCTTGAAATACAATTAAGGCCCCATTGGAAATCAGTCCACTTAAGACACTTGTCAATTTAGTTCTAACTTGGAGATGGTTGTTGTATGGACTGATTTCATTGGCTGAAGTTTCTAGTAATATGATGAATTTTGGTAAAATTCTTTTGGATTGAGCCAGGTTGTGAATTTGAAACAACAAACTTTATTCAGAACCAAATTAGAATGGTAATATGGAACTCAACCAAGCAAAAATCCCTTATTAGGTATTTGTTGACTACTAAAAATAAAAATGAATTTTGTTTCTTGACATTATTTTGATCACCAAATAAATCAAACAAACATGATATGATTATTTGTGAGCACAATCAAAATCATGGCAAATCGACTATAACCCTTCAGCATGGAGCATGCCAACCATAAATGGCATAATGACAATCTTGCTCTTTTTAAGATAAGCAACATCAAATGGATTATAGTTATGAGTTTCATCTGATTGTGAGTTTTAGTGTGGATAAGGATAAGGGAATGAATCCATAATTTAACAATATCTATCCTTCACTTTGTGAATTACCATTAAACATGATTCAAATGTTCAAAACATCATTAAATTCCATGCACATTTATCTTGAAATCTTACAGGAATATTTTGACAAACAATTTTATTTTTTTTAACAGTATTGTATATTTCCATAATGAAGTACTGGAAATGAAAACATCTGTTAAAAGGGAAAAACAATGAAACATTATTCTTACAAGATTACATTGTAATATAAAAAACTCCTAAACAAGCATTCCTCAACTATGACTCTCCCTCAAAGTTGGAGAGTTAATGGGTTCAACTTTCTGAACATTAACAATTATAGTAAAAATCACCATTCAGTTACAAACAAATAACATGGTCTGAAAATCATGGAGGAAAACTAACCTCAGGTTAGAGAGAGCAGTGCTCCTTCAAAATGTCTCAAGAGTCTCAAGCCAAACAAACAGAACAAATAAATGATTACTATTACAAACCCACACATTTATTCAGCCATTGATTCTAAAATTCAAGAAAATATTCAGGAATCAGGAAAATGCAAAAGAAAACCAATTACTTATACACCACCACATATTTATTCAGCTACTGATTATAAATATCAAGAAATCATACAGGAAACAACATATGAAAAAATCAAACCAGTTTCTTTAACAACACCACATATGTATTGAACCATTAATTATGAATATCAAGATAGCATTCGGGCATCAACAAAATCAAAACCAACAAGAATGAAACCCAAAAACTATACCCAAACCAAAACACATCAAAATGAAACCCAAAAACTATAGCCAAACCAAAACACATCAAAACATAGTAGAAACTGCATCAAGACAAAAACAGAAAAATCCAGAAACAAAACTAAACTACATTCACACCAAAGACTGAGCATTCCCAGATATAACAAAAAGAAAACCTCAAAAACATTCGTACATCAAATGTAGCTGCTGTAACTCCACTAAAATAAAACTCAAAGATGAGAAATAATCCAAAACCACCTCAAATAAACATCCATTAGGCTAAATATTCAAACCCAGCTTAGATAAATCTCCAAGAAACTAAAATATTCAAACCCAACACATATAAAGCTCCAAGAAGCTGACATATCCAAACCCAGATCAAACATAATTAAAAAAAACTCAATGTACAATACAAAATGCCAATTTTCAGCAAAAATCCCACAGATAATTTGAAATCCATTCCTTTGAAATCCAGTCCTTGAACACCAAAGTTATTTAATGAATTTACAATTCAGCTAGAAACGAATACAACGGCCTAAATACATAATACATAATTTTTGGGAAAATCATTTCCTTCATTTTCTACATAGTCTTTCTCCGTCTTTCCAACCTTTGTGGTTGAATTTATACATGTAAAAGATAGTGAGAATGGATAGAATCAAATCCTAGACCGTTGGTTCCTTCAACAAACTATTAATTTCCCAAAACCGGCTGTAACCAAATTTTGGAAAAATCACCTATGTTCGGGCAAGAATTTCTCAAGGTCTCTTCGGGCACAAATTTCTCTGACTGGTAGGAGATCTTATTATAATTTTCCCACATTCTCCTTCATTGTGTTTAACCTATTTGCAATGGAACCTTTGGTTCCGTCATATCTCAGGATTCCGCTTTAACTTGCAAATCCAAAATGTATGTCAAATAGAAACAAATGTAATTCTTATAAAATATCATCAAAAAGGAAAAGGAGGATAAATGTTTATGATCGATTGAGAGAATAATAAAACTACTTAAAATGATAAAAATATTTTCATTTCATGTGGTTCAAGGTGAGATCCTTAATTTGATGCTTTATGGACATGGAAAATAATGTTCCGTGAACTAATTGGATCACATATCCTTCATTAAAATATGAAGGTAGTTCTGCAATGAGCATGGTGCCACAATTGATACTCCTCCAAGTGCAGAGTTGGGCATAACTTACATTGGCAATTTTCTCTATTGATTGCTAAATATGGTGGACTTCAATTTGTTTAAATCAATTCTAGTAAATGAATTTGGTTAATATCTCCCTTTTTAGCGGTTTGGTGTAACCTCTATGTTAGTTTTAGCAAATGGAGTGTCCTGTGATACATTATCCTCTCAAGACCTCTTGGTCACCCATATCGACATTGTGTTGATAATAATAATCATAAATACTGCCTTGAATGGCTCCTTAAAAGACATCTCGGGTTTATTGGCAAAAGGTAGCATTATCTTCCATACCAAACTTTGTGATACAGTGGAAAATAGTAGCAAATGGAGGAGACTTGGGGATGTGTTTTGCAAGAGCTCTTACTACTATGTAAAGATATCACTGTAGCAGCTAAGATTGATGACTGGAATGCACGTAATTTTTACATAAACTTAATAGCTAAGATTATACCCATTGATTAGTGGAGAGATTGAGAGATTCAAGGAAAAAACACAAATTAGTTATATAAATCCTACATATTTACACACTGTCTATTTGCAAACTCTCAATCAACAAGAACTACTTGCCCTCCACTTCTGACTTGTAAGTGTCATTATCCTTACCATCCTGATCCAGTTTTCTCCGTAGCTCAATCACTCAGTTATTGTTGTAAAGATGGGGGCTATTCTGGAAAGGGAGGGCATATCTCAGCTACGCAAAAGGGCATATCTCAGCTATGCAAAAACTGCTACTCACCCATACTATCTCTAGCTCATAAAAAAACATAGGAGGAGCAATTTTGCAAACTGTTGATAATTTAATACTTACTAACCATCATCATAATCAACTAAAGGATCAGTCCGGTGATACGCTAGAGCGTAAAATTTATCATTGGGCGTATATCCTGTGTAAATATAAAGGAAAAATAATTATTTGAAACCTTTCAAGCCGTTCAATTTATTTTCACAGCAAAACCCTTACTTATCCTTCCCAAAATGTTCCCAGAACTTCGTAAACCCACCACCATTTCCCCTTTCCATTTATAAACGAAACATCTTGGAGAGACTCTAGCTAGAGACATCGGTCATCACAACAAAGAGAAACCATTTTTAATTGAGCTTGCTATGATAGCTGGATTTCCACTTCTTCTATTCCCCAACTCAAGGTTTAAACTCCTGGCATCCAGTTTCACATATTAACAAAATAATGTAAGATTACAAAAGTATATAATATTTTTTGTTTTTTTAGTCCTGAGAACCTTTCACTCAACAAAGGTATTGCAGTAAAAAAAAAATTATTACAGATCAATCGAATATGCTTCGAAAATCCATAACTGTAATTTTATGTTTTTTACTACCCAAAATTTATTCAAATTACATGACATGAGTAGCATACTTACTCAACCAACTTAACAAACAACCTGTGCTTCTAGTCGAATAGGTCATCGGTCGTCTACACTCTCAAGGACATTTGGATCTCCATCTGCAATGATTGATGCAACAACAAAGATTATCAATTCATAAACAAATCGAGACTAAAGGAAGCCAAATGTATAATAGCATATATTCACAGTACCGCACCCCCAATCCCTATTTTGGTGGGGTTTTTGCTACAACTGTACCCATTGAAAGCACACCTTGGTGATAATTCACTTTGGATGTTGTATGCATAGTTGCATACCACAAGGGACTTACTACTTCAAGCACAATGTGAAAGACAAATTCCAACTATCATGCTCACGATGAATCATGAAATGTGTTTGGGAGTTTAATCAATATGGTATCACCCAGAAATCATCTCTTATTGTTCTGCAAGAAAATATTATAAACCAAGTCCTTTCCAGTAGCTTGAAAACCCAATACAAATTGGTGGCTAACATTATCGCTGGCTGGGGTGACTGGGCTAGTTGGGGTAGTTGGTTCCCTTTAAACACTCTTTGCATATAAAGAAACAAGGAGATATATATTGAATTAGTATTTGTACTATGATGATGAATCAAACCAACAATGGCATGTCATAGGATTCAAATCTCAAATTCGAAACATAGCTTTCTACTGCATTATTCAATTCATGATTTTCTCCTTAATACAATCAAAAGTCTTACATACCTTCTTCATTAACATCACTTCCAGTGTCCCTTTCATCCGCGCTGAACTCATCCCCCCTGGGCTTGATATTGAGCCATTTCTTCATTACAATAGTAGGCCAGAACAACAGCAGGCATCATGTACACCGAAGA
Source organism: Pseudotsuga menziesii (assembly GCA_001517045.1). Lineage (NCBI taxonomy): Eukaryota > Viridiplantae > Streptophyta > Pinopsida > Pinales > Pinaceae > Pseudotsuga > Pseudotsuga menziesii. The sequence goes on from LPNX010219179.1 coordinate 57,984, forward strand.
AAATAGAATTCAAGCCAACTCTCCATCTACATTTATCAAATTTAGGTACCCAAAAAAAAGTGAAAAATGAGCTGTTAATCACACTATCATAGAGAATTTCAAAGCCTCCATGCCTGAAATTAGAATTGCATATGGAAAACAAGTACCTCTCCATGCTTTCTCCTCTGGCCCCTCATGTTGGCAAGGGAGCATGACTCATCCTATAGGCTCACAGGTCTCCCTTAGTTTCGCCTCAAACTAGATAAACTCTGGCAATTAGAGCACCAATTGAGCTTTCTTTCATGTTTCAAAACTTGCGGTTCTCATTTATCATCATAACGAAACAACTTATAATGACAGACAACTATCCTCATGTGTCCCAAGCAATTTGATGACCATGATAGAAGCTTGAATCTCACTGGCTACATGATGATGATTAGCAGTTTAAAGAGTCAATCGATTTATTTGATGTTTGGTTAGATCAACTTTAGCACTTCAAGAAAAAAGGAGTAAGGAGTCACTTGATTTACTTGATGATTTGTATTGTTTGAAGACCAATTTTAGTTTATAGCACTTTCATATAATTATTATTACATTGTACTAGTGTACTGGGAGCAACTTTGATTTATAGCTTTAGTCCCTCGTCCGCTGGGAAATAATCGTTGAAAGGATGGTAATTCAGAGAGATGGTAATTGTCTCAAAGAGAGTTTGAATAGTTCAAAATGGTTTTGTGCTTTTGAATCATGAAAAACTTTGGAGAAACACAAAATTTGTATTTCAACACAAATTTTGTAGACGATGCTTCGAATTTGGTAAGAAGGCTCTCTGCTCAAAAAAAGAAAAATCATTTTTCAATACATGTGAATGGGAATGCTTAGGTCATCTCACCGCTGGATCTTGGGGAACAAAGTCCCAAGCAAACTTCACCTGCAAAAGACCAATAAAAGTTAAGTTAAATCAATATTGAAATAATTCAAAAAATAAAAATTAATCAAACTATAATAAAAACATTTGAAAAATAAAAAATTTAAATATGCCTCTTCAATTAATCCACCTAACTGATTCATATATATTCCCTGTCAGGAACATAATAAATAAGAGTCTATGTATTTATTATAAACTAAAATAATTAAATAAATATTCTATTGTAAAGCTCAATTAAGAACTACTAAAAAGTTCCTAGTTAAACAAAATAACTATTAATTCCATATAAACCAATTAAAGATTATTTTCAATAAAGTAATGAATTCTTTATTTAACTAAAGTTTAAACCAACTACCATTTCCTCTATAAGATCCATCATCATGTTTTTGCAGGTATTTGTTGTTTTTGGGGTAGCAGGGTCCATCAAAAGTATGCCGAGTGGGTACTCATTGGATGCGGAATTTAATTCCGCATCCAACGAGCTCTCCCGATCAAAATTTTGAGTAAAAACACAGGGAGATATATCGAAAATACGAACAAAAAAGTAGTTTTTTTTATGATACCTATCCCCAAATTTATATTAAAATTTTTTTTATGACCTATAAGGTATTTAAAATTTAAATCAATTTCATTGGCTAACACATGATGACATGGAATTTGAATTATGGTTAAAAGGCCCATTTTCAGTTGAAATTTCCTCTAATGATAGTTTTAGAAAGCATTTTCCAAAAGCAAGCATTCTTACACAGATCCTGATTTTTCAAATAGCAGTAGCCTCACCTTTAGGAGTTCTAGATCACTTGCATGTTGGAGCCAGCTCGGGGGGATCCAGATCTGAACTAGGAACAGTTTTAGGTCATGGTTGGAAGGAACGTGGTAGTTCCAAAGTTATCTGGTTATCAGTTCTAAGGTCATAAATAGCTACGGTTTTATTAATTCTGTGTATTTAAAGTGTGGAGGGTTTTTGAGCCATTAAAAATCTACATTGTTGCAGGTAAGAGGTTTATACATTTCCAAGTAATTTTAATGATTTTTACAGGTTGTAATTGTAGCCATTATGCTTTCAAAATAGAAATTGAGCACAAAATCTAACGGCTACCATGTCTAAAATTCAACAGACACCCGTCGGTTATTCGACAACAACAAAATTTGTCATTGGTGGCATATCGTCAGATATTTGACCACATGCCAAAACCCGTCGACTTTTCAACGTACTATGCCGAAGTCTTTCACCACTAAGTCATCGAATTTATGACTCCCAGGTTGTCGAAAATCTAACTTCTCCTGATCGAATGTGAGACAACTCCTTTGTAAAATTTTGGGCTTATGTCATCGAATGTTAGAGGAATTGATTTTCAGATTTTTGACTGTGACGGGTTGAATTTTCAATGACTCTTTAGTCGTTGCTCCAACAAATATTTCTCCATTATCCGAGTTCACCTTGTCATTTGTGCGACGCCCAGGTTGTCGAATTTCCAACGGTGATGGGGTTGAATTTATGACAGGTGTGAGCCGGTTTTCTGATAGGATTATTCCAATGTCTAACAACATCTTGTCAGATCGCACTTGTCGTAGTTATGGCGTCCTCTTCAGACAAGGGCCATAACCCATTGGATAACCGACGGGCTATTGTATAGTTAAAACAAAATATTTTCAGTAAGGGTGGGATATAAATGTTTTTTGGTATTCTAACAAGCAACAATAAGCTATACCTTGTATCAAAAGGCCTAACCCTCCAAATTGGCTATTCATCAATTTTGCTTTCTTCTCAGATTTCATATAAAATGTTTGTTCAGTCGTGAATTCTACACATTGTAAAAAGTGATTATCTTGGGTTCCATTGAGTGGATTTTCATTTTTTTTTCAAGAGATTGTATTCATATACTTGCCTAGTAGAATAAAGTGACTAGTTTCAAGAAAACTCCACATCATTGGAAGAGTGGGATTTTACTTTTCATCCTTGATACTAATGCATATCACCCAAGCCACAGTAGAACATGGGCATCTAAAATGTATTCGTATACTTTCCTAGTCACCACATTCTCAGTGGTATCAATTGTTAAAGTCCCTTTCATTAAACTAAGTCACCAATAACATTCAAAAGAATATCTTCTAATTCTTATGGTATGGTAATTTACAAAATTCAAAATTTCATTTACCATCTTGGGAAAGTATATCTCTACCCAAATGTATTGGAGGTTGAGATCTCAAGTATTTGGACTGGTTCAATCATGCTGCGCATGCTAAAAGACTTTGGAGAACTCTCTCTTGAAAAATTAGCAGGAAGAATAATGACCCCAAAAAGATATATGAGATCCCCAAGCCTCTCTTTGGCTTGAGACTTTATAGAAAGAGTTTTTAGTCAAAGGGGCAGTTAAATCTATAAATCATTGATTTATTTATTTAACCCTTTTTATCTAATTTGGGTTTTTTTAATTCTTTAACATAGGAACTTTTAACTAGTTCCTATTTAGACTTTTGTAGGTATTATACTATTTAATTTTCTCTTAGTAATAATAATAATAAATGGAGCTTCTCCTTCTTTCTTTCATTATTAATATTATTACTATGTTTATTCTTTATACATAACATGTATAAATTATATAATAATATAACATTTGTTAACATTTGTCTTTGGGCATCATATTTTATTATCCCTAGACTTATGACACTTTCTTCATTAAGGTCATTAGGTAAGTGGTTAGGTCTACTAGGCTAGGCAACTCTAAACATCCTTGCATGTTGGATTCCCTCGTATAACATGGTAGTTCTTCAGTACTTGATGAGAATACAAAAATTTGAAATTTCATTTAATCACTTATAAATAAGTTAGATGAGATCAATATTTTTTCTCGATTCGTTTTCACTCAGGAATCATTAATTCTTTTCAGTAACTCCTAGCGCTTACCAGGGCCCATACTCAACGCTAAAAATAGGTATTTATAAACTTAGTGCAATTCCAGAGCTCTTCGCTCAACACTAATGCTAGGATGTACTTGTACAATACACCTAGGGATACAATGGCCAAGAATCCGATGTTCGAGAGCTTATGCTCAACATCAACATGGAAGGCTCTAGGGATTATGCCCAACACTACCAATTTTTATTTTCATGTGTTCCATAGCTTCATGATCAACACAATTATAATACTCATGTGCTCCAAATCTTCTCGTTGAATGCAAACATCAATTACTCATGTGTTCCAGAGCTCCTCGCTCAACACAAAACATCTCATCGATCACATGCTTTAGGGTCCACGCTCAACACAAACATACATACATACATATATATATATATATATATATATATATATATATATATATCATATGCAAATGGCTTACGCCCAGTATATTGAACAAATCATCATGTTCATATGCAATGTGGTATTTGACCCAGTATGTCATAATAAAACATTAAAGTAACATAAAAATTAATGGGGCTCATGCCCATAAGTGTTAGATCCAAAATTCGGGATATTACATCCATCCCCTCTTATAACAACATCGTCCCTGGTGTTCTAGGGACTCGGAATGAGGTCATGAAATAAGGAGGGCTAAGCCTTTCTCATGATGGTTTCATTCTTCCTAGTAGCCTCATCAGCTTTGAAGTGCTTCCACTGCACTTTCAACTGGACTACGGTGTGCTTCCTAAGCTACACCTCTCGCTTATCCAATATTTGAATAGTTTTAGGAGAACACTCCCCTTCAATTTCCACCTATAATAAGGACCAATCAACCACATGTTTAGTATCATAAACATATTTCTTTAATAATGATGCAAGGAAAACATTATGGACCCTTATGTGCATGGGTAATGCTAGTTCATATGCCATTTTCCCTCTCTTGGCCAATATTTCAAAAGGTCCACAAAACATTAGAGGAAATTTGAGCTCTAAAATGGGCCTCCTAAGGAAAATAATAAAATAATAGTTAAAATAATAAAATAATAGTTATTAATTTTGGAGGAAGAATTAAAAAAAATACTTTTTGTGTTCGTATTTTTGACATATCTCCCTTTGTTTTTACTCAATTATAAGCGGGAGAGCTCGTTGGATGCAAAATTTAATTTCGCATCCAACAAGTACCCACACTGCATACTTTTGATGGACCTCGCTACCCCAAAAACAAGAAATACTTCAAAAAACTTTATGATGACATCATCATCACGTTTTTTCAGGTATTTCTTGTTTTTGGGGTAGCGAGGTCCATCAAAAGTATGCAGCGTGGGTACTCGTTGGATGCAAAATTAAATTCCACATCCAATGAGCTCTCCTGCTCATAATTTGAGTAAAAACATAGGGAGATATGTCGAAAATACAAAAAAAAAAGTAGTTTTCTTTTATGACAAATATGTCAATTCAACCATTATGGTTGACTCATTTGATTGAAATTCTATTGGTTCTTGAATTCCAACTCACAAAATTTTACTCTTGGCACATTTTAGACCCCAAATTTCCTCTAATGCCTAGGTGCTAATTTACCACACCTTCCCAAGCTCAATGAGCTTCATTTTGCTTTTACTTTCAAGTAGGCATGGTCTCCTATTTGATAATCTTTATCTTTTCTTTTCTTATCTGCACTTCCTTAAGGTTCACCTAGACCTTGGTAGCCAACTGTTCCAAGTCCTTTAATAAATCAGGCCCTAACATGAGCCAATCCACTGGGCTATCCCAATTAACCGGTGTTCTACACTTTCATCCATAGAGTACCTCAAAGGGACTCATCTTGGCAGAAGTCTGGTAACCGTTGTTATACGTAAACTCTGCAAGATGCAAGTAGTCTTCCCAATTAGTGGGGTTGTTCATGACATACATCCTCAACATGTACTCAACAATATGATTTACTCTTTCTGTCTGCACATCTGTCTAGGCGTGATAAGCAGTACTAAAGTTCAACTGCGTCTCTAATCCAGAGAATAAATATCTTCAAAATTTTCCTGTAAACTTAGCATATCTATCTAAGATGATTGCCTTGGGTATCCCGTGCAATCTAAATATCTCCTTCAAGAAGATATCGGCAATCTGTACTGCCTTATAGGTCGACTTCACTGGAATGAAGTGTGCTGCTTTTGACAATTTTTCAACTACTACAAAGATAGAATCATTTTGCTTCTTACTTTTCAGTATATTGGTGATAAAATCCATACTAATGACCTCCCACTTATATTCCATAATGGGTAACGGCTGCAGCAATCCCGAAGGATGTTGATGCTCAGCTTTGACCATTTGACACTCCTGACATTTTGCGATAAACATCGAAATGTCGGCCTTTAACTTAGTCCAGAAAAAGTGTCTCTTAATGGTGGATATCATCTTTTGATATCCCAGATGCCATGAGTAGGGTTCTTGATGAAATTCTGTGAGGATGATGGACCGAATCTCCCCTCCTTACGAAATGTACAATCTCTCCATGGACCATAGCAGTCATGTTTCGTCTACCTTGTACTCTTTTTGTTTTTTAAACAACCTATCCTCTTGGACTTTCTTGAGGATTTCTAAATAGAAAGGATCAACTCTGTTGGTCATTCTAATCCTCTCCTGCAAATCCAAATCGGTTTGACTTAAAGTCACCTCATATATCATATGATTTCGTCGACCCAAAGCATAATCAATCTTGTTCTCTTTTCCCTTAATATGCTTTAGTTCGGAATGGTACTCACTAAGAAAATCCAACCATCTGGCTTGCCTCACATTCATATCCTATTGTTCAAATAAATACTTCAGACTCATATTTTCTATCTTCAGAAGGAATTTCCTTCCCATGAGGTAGTGCCTCCACATCTTCAAAGCATGGATGATGGCTTCTAAATAAAGATCGTGTGTGGGGTAGTTATGTTCATGCTCTTTTAAATTTTGTAATTCATAATAGACTGCATTATCATTCTCTAAGAGGACTCTTCCAAGTCCTTCCTTGCTTGCATTCGTGCAAACAACAAAATCCCCATCAGGATCCACAATTCATAGTATTGGTGCGGTCGTCAAAAGCTGCTTAAGATTTTGAAAACTTTCCTTGCACTTGTTCGTACATAAGAAATTATTTTCCTTCTTCTGCAAGTCGGTCATGGGAAAAGATATTCTCGAGAAGTTCTCAATGAACTTTCGATAATATCCGGCTAATCCCAAAAAGGACCTAATGTCAGTGACACTAGTAGGGGTAGGCCAGTCTTCTATGGCTCTAAAATTTTCTGGGTCCATATCTATCCCTGTCTCAAAGATAATGTGACCCAAGTACTATATCTATGATTTGTAAAAATCACATTTACTAAACTTAGCGTAAAGCTGGTGTTCTTGTAACACTCATAGTACTATGTGAAGGTGTTCTTCGTGTTCCTCTTTACTCTTAGAGTAAAATAGGATGTTGTCTATAAAGACCAAAACAAATTTATCAAGATACTTACTGAATATATTGTTCATCATACACATGAATTTTGTGGGTGCATTGGTCAACCCGAACAAAATCACTACAAAATCGTAGAGCTCGTACCTTGTATGAAAGGCATTTTTGTGAATATTCTCGTCGTGAATCCATATCTAATGGTACCCGGATCGCAGGCCAATATTTAAAAATATTTTGGCTCCTCCTACATGATCAAACAAGTCATCGATCCTAGGGAGTGGGTATCAGTTCTTGAAATTCATCTTATTCAACTAATGGTAATCGATGCACATCCGCATCGCACCATCATTTTTCTTGACGAACAGTATCGGTGTTCCCCAAGGGGACACACTTGGTCAGATTTACCCTTTCTCTATAAACTCCTACAACTGCAGTTTGAGTTCCACCAAATTTGGTGCACTCATGCCGTAAGGGGCTTTGGAAGCCAGAACTGATCCTGGTGTCAGTTCTATGGAAAAATTTATGTCTCGTTTTGGAGGTAATCCTGGGATTTTCTCGGGAAACAAGTCCTTGAATTCTACAAGAACAGGAAAGTCTTCTATGCATTGTTCTCTTTCAGTCTCTATGTCTCAGATATTTACTGCAAACAACTTGTAGCCTTTCCTAATGCATTTCTTTTCATGTAAGGTAGATATTTGTCTTACAGAAACTTTATTTGGAATGCCTTTAATCTTCACTTGATTTCCTTGGCTATCTATACACAAGATTGACTTGTGTAAGCAATTAAGCATGACATGGTGTTGTTCCATCCAGCCCATGTTGATAACTATATCATACGATCCTAAGGGTAGGATGTTCCGGTTTACTTTCGTTGGAAAACCATTCAGGTTTACCTCACAATATTTAACTATTTCTAAAACCTTCCATTTTGTACCTATCGCTAACTGAACCAGCCAAGGTTTATCATGTTTTATTTTTCCTAGATTGCATACATCAACAATTTTAGGCGATACATAGCTCTGGCAAGCACCGGGGTCAATAAGTATTGAAATAGAATTGTTCAATATATTACCTTCTATCTCAATCATGGTAGCCTTATGGTCTGCCTGTCATCCATCCAAGGCTCCATAAATCCATGGTGTTCCAGCTATGTCCTCGATCATGTGTTCTTCTTGTAAGTTGTACAAGACCCTATTGGTCTTTTTCTTACAATCTCAAGCTTAATGAGGCTCGTTATGCTTCCAGCATTTGATCTGTATTGGGGTAGCATTGCCTACCCCAACTGCTACTAGCTTGTTAGCATTTGGAGCTGGTATGTATGGTTTTGTACCTGATTAGTTGAAGTTATTGTTTGTTGGAAAAAAAAAAATTGTTTCCTATCCGGGGGTGGGTTAAACCCTGGTTTGTGGTTATTAGAGAAGTTATTAGACCTATATTTGTTTTGTTTCATGTTCTCTTGCCTTAGCTATCCACGCTAATAGGAGAGCCTAGCTTTGTGCAATGTGGTGTCCAAGGTTTTAGGCATGTCGAACTCAATCCTTTCTCGAAATTTGGGAGGAAGACATCCTAAAAACTCCTAGATTTTTACCTTTTCCTCCTTGATGTATGGTACATAATGTAACAGATCTAGAAATATGTTAATAAAAGCATCCATAGTCATGGATCCCATACATAGCTCGTAAAACTCTTTCACTTTTATGTCGAGGAACCTTTCCGACATATAGTTTTCTTGAAATATTTTGTGGAAGTTACTCCAGTGTATTTCCCTCAACTCATCTTTCTTGGTGTGTTTCAAATCTCTCCACCATCTCACTACTTTTCCATTTAAATTATAGATGGCAAGCCGAGCCTTCATCTCGCTTGAGTATTTATGAACTCAAAAATATTTGCTCATGCCCAACATCCATTATTTAGATTTATCCCCCATGTTTACTTCACCTTCATAGATTAGGATTCTTATTTTTATAAACTCCCCCTGAAGATTGTCATCACTTCTTGGTTTATTTATGCATGGAGAAAGAGAGTCGTCACTGGAAGGGCTATGATATTCTCCTTCTATAGGTTCAGGGGTATGTTCCTCTTTTTCTTCTTCTCTTGGGCTGCTGGACCATTTGTGGTAAGGTTCCCTTTTGAACCTTTTTGTGGAATGAGTGGGTTTCCCCCGCGGGCTTCCTCCCATCATATTTTGCAGTAATGCTTCATTGATTGCTTGTTGTTCCTTTCTTTCATTTAGATTTTCATCTCTGAAACTTTGCAAGTCTGCTTGAAGAATTTGTATGGTTTTCATAATGTTAGAATTTAGTTCCACCACCAGTTTTGCTTCCTAGGCGGGGGTATTCAATTTCCCTTGCCGGCTGTTATCTTCTTCAGCATTCATGATCTGAATTGACCCGTAAACATTTCCTGAAATTGGAAATTTTTAAATAACATTAAAAATTTATGTTAGTTAACAAAATTTAAAACATACTTTATTTTTCTTTGCAACTAATGTTTGGTACACCCATTGGTCTATTAGTGTTGAAATTGGGCTCTGATACCACTAGTAATGACCCCAAAAATTGAAAATAAATTTTTTTTTATTAGGCTAGTCGAAACTACCTATTTTGGACATTATTGGACTTGTGGAATGTGTCATACTCTATTTGTACTGTTGTTTTGTCGTAAGATATTCTTACGTCCTACTTCCTTATTTTCAGTTATGATTATTATTGTTTTTACTTATGATGTCATAATGTTGATTACTATTTTATTCTTATGGTTATGTATTGTTGTGTATGTTAGATACTTGTTTATGTATTTCATTGATAATAGTATGTGCTTACGATTTGTATACATGTTTCTAACTTAACTTTTCTCTTGGAAAGAAAGGGGTGGAGTGGCGGGATTAGTTTTGCCTTGTGACCCCGAGAGGTAATAGTGTACTTGATGCGACAGGCTTACTTAGTTCTGTCGAACGAAGGCATTCTTATCCTATTTATGTGCAGGTATACCTGGCGATAGATAACTTATTTACAATGCTTAACGGATGGTACTGATAGTTTATTTCTAGTGCTCGCATTTGCATCCCTATCCTATTACATTGTTTGTTATTAAAATTTATTGTGGGTTGTATGCTAGTGACGGGGTCACTACAGACTTCATCTTTTAAGCGATAATGAGTTATTATTGATGTGATAATTATTTACTATGTTGTGAATAATTACAACTTGATTTAAACCTTAGTGGATACTTCCTATAAGGTTGATTTTGATTATTAGTGAAAGGTAGAATATACTTACCAAAAACCTTGGTGGTAATGCTCCATGGCATATTGCATATGCCATGGACTTAGGGCTTAAATCCTAAGTTTAAACATTGCATTGTGGGTTTATGCCATCACATGGAATGGAGACATGTGGTATTGTAACGTGTATGAACTGTAGAGAACTGGGTTTGGAGGCCGTTAATGGACAACGTGTTGGCGCCTTTAAAGCGAGTTGGAAACTATGGCAACCCAACTTAGGGCTTGGCTCCATGATGGATCTGGTCATTTCCATCTTAGCTACTTACCCTTTTATCCTACGCAGTATGGAGACTGTGACATTGGCATGATCATGACAGGTATGGCAACGTTTGGGTTTCGCAACATTGTTGTTTGTCCTAGCTTGTTCAATGATTCATACTTCTCATCAATGTTTTCGTTCAAGGGTTGCATGTTACAGGGATGCCAAGGAGAGGAATGGTTCGTAGCTCCAATGCAACCGTGGGAAAATCCATCCCTTTACAGTAAGCCTATTAACAAGTCGTAATTAACTTGTCACCTCTTGGTTTCAAGGTTAATATTGAGTTTAACTTGTCGTTGGTTGGGGTTTGATTGAGTCTGGTTTCCATAGATGTGTTTGATTCGGGGTTTGGCTGTGTCTGGAAGAACTCTGTGTTTTGTGTAGTGACAGACTTGGGGTTTGATGTGGGATTTCGATGGTCTTTGGGCCTGATATTATAATGTTTTGGATTTGTAAATAATATGGTGATTCTAGCAGCGAGGAGAGCCTTGTAATTTTGGCAGGCTCTATGTGTATTTTATAATTAGTATTTTGGTTTAGGGTTTTGGTCATGGGAAGCACCATTGCTCACAATGGTGCAATGCTGTAAGCAATGACTATGTATAAATACTTTTATGGTTTAAGTTATGTGTAAATGGATAGCACCATTGCTTGCAATGGTGCAATGGATAATGGTAGTGACTGTTTTTATAAGCGTATGCTGCGTTGTTTTTAATAATTAATGATTGTGTTCATTCCATAGATAATACGCTTATGGTTTGTTTTTTAATTGGTAGTTGTAGGTAATATTGTGTTGGGCCTTTTATATTATGTCATGCAATTGTTGTTATGTTTGTTTTAATACTTAGATGGTTTGATTTTTTCTTTATGTCGTGGCTTTATATTGTTGATAATAACATTCTTGTTTATACTTGGTATATATAGATAGTATAGAGGTTATAAATCGTGGACCATTTCTAGGGTCTCTATTACTTGGATTGTTAATTGGTTTATAATGATATTTGTTTTGATTGTTAGCATGATTTTATTTATGGTTTTTATTTTAGATTGGTTACTTTAAAATTTATAGTATATCAGTTTATTAAATCTGGAACTGAAATTAGTCTCATATCTAAGAAAGGCCCTAATGGCAATATGAAATATGCCAGTAGGGTTTTGTTGTAGCTGCAACTTTTTTCCCAAATTTTTGAAAAATGTTGGACCCTCCTTTTGATTTTATCTTGCCTGGACTTATTTGGTTTCCTGAACTCTGTTTTTTCCCTCTGCTACAAATTTGGATTTTCTTGAGTTTGAATTGAGGTCAATTGTTTCCTTCATTTCAGAAGTTGGATGATCTAAATCTTCCTTTGTCTAGCCAAAGCTTTTGATTAAAGAGTTTGTTTATTTTTTTTAACATTTGCTCTGCTGATGATTTTGTTTTAGCACTATCGGAAGTCAGTTGAATTTTGAGTCGGAACTTTAGTTATCTATGCCACCGTCATTTCGAAGGTTAAATGAACTGATTTCATCGCTGCCCAGCCAAAAATATTTTGAACTCTTAAATTTTTATTGAATTTTTGATGGTTGGTTTTATCTCTATCGGAGGGCAATCGATGTTTGAATCAGAGCTTTAGTTATCTATGCAACCGTCATTTCAGAGGAAAAATAGAGAACAGGCCGATGGACAGTTCTTACTTTTGTTGATGCGTGGTTTTATTGGTTCAAACCTTTTTCTTTGTGATGATATATTTTTGTTTTCACTGTCAGAAGTCTTTTGAACAGTGAATCGGGGCCGTAGTTCTCTACATAGCCGCCATTGTGGAATCCAACTAATGAACTTCCTGATGGAAAGTCAATGTTTTTTGTCAATGGGTTTTTATCTCCTTTGTTTATTTTTCAGAAAAAACGTTTACTTTTGACTTTCGGGGTTTTTGTTTTATCATAGTCGGAGTTCTAGTCTCAAGCAACGCCACCATTTCAGAGGCCTTGTTGTTTGTCTCGCCGACACTGTGAAGATGCTTAGTTCTAAACTCATTGATATGTAGTCCTTAGTTCTTCCAATCGCCAAATTTTTCTATCACTGCGGAACCCTTACACTACTACATTTTGACCAAAAATCCGACGGCCGTCATGTCGGATTTTCGACACTTCCCTGTCGCATGTACGACACTTTGATTTTTTTTTAAGCGTTGGAAACGTGGCATCGGTTTTCCGACACCTGATTACCCGTCGGTTAAGCGACACCTAAGTAACCGTCGGTTAAAAAATAAGCGTCGGTTAAGCGACAGCTTTTCTTCGACGGTAGTGAAATTTTTTTAAGAAAATCTCATTCTTGCCGTCGGATAAGCGACGGATATTAAGAAACAACGTCGCAAAAGAGACAGCAAGAAGTGTCGGAAAAGCGACGGAGTTTAAATCTAAGCGTCGAAAGAGCGACAGCGAAAAGCGTCGGAAAAGCGACGGAGTTTAAGTCTAAGCGNCGACATCAAGAAGCGTCGGAAAAGCGATGGAATTTAAGTCTAAGCGTCGAAAGAGAGACAGCGAGAAGCGTCGGAAAAGCGACGGAGTTTAAGTCTAAGCGTCGAAAGAGCGACAGCTATAAGCGTCGGAAAAGCGACGGATTGTAAGGCTAAGCGTCAAAAAAGCGACGCTTGTGACTGTTTTTTAAAAAAAATATATAAAAGCATTTGCAGTGCAGTCTCGGTTCGGTGATGGCTGATGTAATATCCACTGTTGGTGATCCACATGGAGCGGAGGTCTAACTTTCCAGTATGTTCTTCTTTCCTAATCACATGTAAGAAGCAAACTTCCTCCATTACCTCGGTTTCATGCAATTTACCTGTGAAGACTGGTCGGTTCGGTGATGGCTGATGTAATATCCACTGTTGGTGATCCACATGGAGCGGAGTCTGCCGGTCATCATGCCTGACTACCAGAATTGGATATTCCAATAACCAAATAGTTATAAAAATATCACTTCAAGGTATCTTATTTGGAATTTTATAAATTCTGCTGAAAATCAGAACACGTTACCGGAATCAGGCTTGAGAACCTTTATTCTAATCCACCTGCTGATGCTGCCTGCATTTTGTGAATCCACTGATCAACCCACCCTCTTCGGAGGCGCCAAAAAATCAATAGTTCTCATGCTTTACACCTTCTTCAAATTTGTGTCTGCAGGGACCTTAAACTTGCTCAATTCTGTTTCCGGGGTTCACAATTCTCTTTATGCCGTAGCAGTAGTCTATCTTAATTATTCCACCAGAGCTGGTAGCAATCAACAGGCTGGAATCGATACTCAGCAATCAACAAGCTAGGAGCACCAGAGATGAAATTATGGCACGAGAGGAATTGAAGGCACGAACTCTTTCTTTGTTCTGGAATTCATTGTACAACAAGTTTGCTGATTCTCTATCTA
>LPNX010219213.1:2537-27297 GCA_001517045.1 Pseudotsuga menziesii
CACAAATTCATGCATGCTAGTCATCATGCCACTTCATCATGCCATGTCACCATGCCACATCATCATGCCATGTCATCATTCCACATCAGCATGCCATGTCATCATACCACATCCGGGAGGATCTAAAAAGGACAATTTTCAAAGTCATCATGTTGCAACAAAAATAGTACCATGTCTAATATCTCGTCAATCCAATTCCAATGGTGCAAATGGTGTGTCAAACGGACTTCGGATGCAAAAGATATTGCGTTTTGAAGTTTGGCCCCAACAAGAAAAATTTTGGCTGAAGTGCCACGTGGCACTCCCTCAAGCTGCCACGTGGTAGTAAAAAAGTTCATTCTAATGACATGGCATGATAATCTGTCATGATGATGGACATGAAGATTTTTTCCCAATGTAGCCAATCACACTCTTTCAACTGACTCTACGAGCCACAAACCTTGAGCGGATCAAATACTTGCATAATGTTGCAAATCGCACTCTTTCAATTGACTCTACGAGCCACGAACCTCGAGCTACGCCACATGATCTTGTGCAGGATAGTCTCAATAGATGACAATATGTTTTCATGACAAGTGCATCCATAAAACCAAATTCACACTCTTACCAACCAATCCCTTCACATTTGTCCTTCGGGATGAGAGTGTAGATGGTCGCTACTTGCCTTCAAATGAAAATTGAAATGTTGCCTCCTCGAACTGACTCTGCTTATTTGTCTCCTACGCTAGATCCCCTTCGGACATGATGGAGCCATGCTTGCTCTCTGAGCTGGAACTACAAGGTTGTATCCTCCCCATGAGCTTCTCCAATGGAGACCCCCAATGGGGCCTCTCAGATGCTTGCTTCCTCTATGGGCTACATCTCTCCAAACCTGAGCTCCCTTCAAATGCACATGACAAGTGCTTAAATAGGAGAAGCTACTCTTGGTGGCATGATACATGTGATTCTCCAAATTGGGATTAGTTACAAATTGGTTTGGCTTTTAAGAACATAAACCAAAAATATGGTTCATGCCCACATGCCCATGGGTTTTCACATTTAGTTACTTCCCCATAATGACATTTACAAAATCCAACAATAATCCATTAGATAACAAAATCCCTTTTTTAAATAGCATGTTTGTTTTTCAACCATAAACCAACTTGTTACAACTTCTTTACAAATATGGCATGTTTGTTTTTGGTTACAACCATGCATTAACTTCATAACAACTCAAGGAATAAAATAAATGAGTAATATGTGAGTAATTTTTCCACTCACTTCAAATATTAATCATTTTACATTTTCTCATGAGTAAATCCATGAATGTCCTAAAACTCATTTCAAGCACAAATGCATGCATGCTAGTCATCATGCCACTTCATCATGCCATGTCACCATGCCACATCATCATGCCATGTCATCACACCACATCATCATGCCATTTAGCATGCCATATCATAATTCCACATCATCATGCCACATCATCATGACACATTATCATGCCATGTCATTAGAATGCACTTTTTGACTACCACGTGGCACTTCAGCCAAAATTTTCCCTGTTGGGGCCAAACTTCAAAATGCAATATCTTTTGCATCCAGAGTCTGTTTGACACGCCGTTTGCACCGTTGGAATCAAATTGACGAGATATTCGACATGGTACTATTTTTTTTGCATTATGATGACTTAGAAAATTGGCCTTTTTAGATCCTCCTCGATCATTCCTCCTCACTGGGAAGGATTTTGGTCCCCAAAAGCTTCTTGAAGGTATGCTCATATACTTCTTGCTTCATTGGTGCCTGCACAAATTACTTCCAATTCCTAGATTTTTGTACATTGCAAACTTTTGCTCATAACAGTCCACAACCTGCAACACTTGTCAGCCTGCTCTGATACCACTTGATCTGAAAACAAGATCTTTGCTACTCTATGACGTTAACATCAATTTCATAAAGAGCATGAATGAAGCTCACAAATCCATAAGAATAGAACCAAACAGCATAGACAATACGCACATAAATACAACAAGTTGATAACGGAGTTTGTCTAGGATGGACTACGTCTCTGGGCCTGCTTCTCAATAGGAGGGTCGATCTATAATCTTAGCATAAGGCAAAATACATGTCAATGATACAATGATACCTTGGCGACAATGGCTAGAAAGAGAAACGCTGTCCAAAACACAACCATACTGCTTCCAGCAACTCCGAAGCCTAAAGACGGTGTAAAACGAGTATAAACACTCATACCTTCCTCCTACAGAGCTACGCAATCTCCCTTCTCTCCTTTAGGTACAAAGTCTCCACTCCAAAGCATGACCTTGGCGACAATGGTAAGGAAGATAACCGCTTCCCAAAACACAACCAGACTGCTTCCAGCAACTCCAAATCCTGAAGACGGTGTAAAATGAGTATAACACTTGTACCTTCCTCCTGCAGAGCTATGCAATCTCCCTTCTCTCCTTTAGCTACAAAGTCTCCACTCCAAAGCATGACCTTGGCGACAATGGTTAGGAAGATAACTACTGCCCAAAACACAACAAGACTGCTTCCAGCAACTCCGAAGCTTGAAGATGGTGTAAAACGAGTATAAACACTTGTACCTTCCTCCTGCAGAGCTACGCAATCTCCCTTCTCTCCTTTAGCTACAAATTCTCCACTCCAAAGCATGACCTAGAAAATGGAGAATAAGAGGGTTTATATAGCTTGAGAAGACCCCCTTCACATGTTTCTCATGAATTCTTAGTTACAACAAATTTTCCTTCTTGGATCCTCCTGGATCATTCCTCCCCACTGAGAAGCTTTTGGCCTCCAAAAGCCTTTACTAATCAACAGATAGGTGAGGGAATTGCTCCCTCACTTTCTCCTTCTTGATCCACTTGGATTTGCTTGGATGAGTGCCTCTGATGCCCACTCAAAGATAATCAACATCACCTCTGCGAGAAGTCCTTGTTCTTCTGTCCAAGATGACATCTTCCTTTAGCTCATCCAGGTACTCAGGAGCAAATTCATCAACTGATGACAATGAGACATTCTCCCTTTCATCCATGATCATGGGAGGCTCATAGAGTTTCAAGTTCTCCACATTCACCACTGAGTAGATCTGCATGTATGGTGGTAGCTCTAAGCGAAAAGCATTTATCCCAATCTTCTCCAAGATGGTGAAGGGACCATATCTAATAGGCTTGAGCTTCTTTCCTTCTCCTTTCATCCTCTCCTTGCTGATGTGAATCCACACTTGATCTCCTACCTGAAACTGATGATCAACTCTATGTTTTTCATGGTGAGCCTTGTACTGGGCTTGACTCTTCTCCAACTGCTCTTGCACTACTTGATGTACCTATTGAACTCTCTGAATGAACCTACGGGCTTTGTCTTCATCCTTGGAAGCACTTGAATCAACCTCTCTCCCATAAGTCAAGTCCAATGGAGTCTTTGGAAAGTACCTAAAGCATGTCTCAAATGGCAAGCTCTGAGTGGAAGAATGCATAGCCCTGTTGTAGGCATGCTGCACATACTGGATCTGTTCATCCCATAACTTAGGATGCTTGTTGCAATAGCCTCGAAGCAAATGGACAACTGTCCTGTTGACTACCTATGTTTGTTCGTCGGTCTATGGATGGAAATCGGTGCTCCTCTTCATCTTGGTGTCCATCATACACCATAATTTTGTCCAAAACTCCCCAAGGAATCAGGAGTCCCGATCCGAGATAATGGACGTAGGGAGTCCAAAGTGAACCCATACATGATGAAAGAAGAGAGAAGCATCCTGTTCTGCAATGACCTGATTTTTACATGGCATAAGAATACACATCTTGCTAAACCTATCCACGACCACATACAAGTAGTCATGACCCCTCCTAGACATAGGAAAACCCCCCACAAAATCCATGGAAATGCTTTCCCAAGGATGGGAAGGAACAGGAAGTGGTGAGTACAGCCCCAATTTTCTATTAGTGGGCTTACAAGTAGAGCACATCACACACCCCTTTACATATTTTGTTACAATGTCTTTCATGCAATGCCAATACACAAGTCTTTACAAATGAGCCAAAGTCTTACCTACCCCAAAATGCCCTGATACAAGAGAAGTATGAGCTTCTCATATTACATGGACTCTTTCACTGATAGGAACACATAGCTTGCCCAAATGATAGAGAAACTTTCCCTACAAATAGTAATCTTCCACATGTGTGCCATTGGTTAGCTTCTCATAAATCTCCTTGAAATCATCATCAATAGCATACTACTCAATATAACTTTCATGGGATAAAGAAGCATTTTTCAAAACAATAGATGCAACAATAGGAGGTCTAGAGAGCATATCTGCCACTTTGTTACTAGTACCCTTCTTGTATTTCATCACTAGATGGAATTGTTGAAGGAATCCCATCCACCTGAAATGATGAGCTTGCTGGAGCTTAGTCTGGGACTGGAGATACTGCAAGGGCTGATGATGTGGCATGATGACATGGCATGCTAAATGGCATGATGATGTGGTATGATGACATGGCATGCTGATGTGGCATGATGACATGGCATGATGATGTGGTATGATGACATGGCATGCTGATGTGGCATGATGACATGGCATGATGATGTGGCATGGTGACATGGCATGATGAAGTGGCATGATGACTAACATGCATGCATTTGTACTTGAAATGAGTTTTAGGACATTCATGCATTTACTCATGAGAAATTGTAAAATGATTAATATTTGAAGTGAGCAGAAAAATTACTCACATATTACTCATTTATTTTATTCCTTGAGTTCTTATGAAGTTGATGCATGGCTGTAACCAAAAACAAACATGCCATATTTGTAAAGAAGTTGTAACAAGTTGGTTTATGGTTGAAAAAGCAACATGCTATTTAAAAAAGGGATTTTGTTATGTAATGGATTATTGTTTGATTTTGTAAATGTCATTATGGGGAAGTAACTAAATGTGAAAACCCATGGGCATGTGGGCATGAACCATATTTTTGGTTTATGTTCTTAAAATCCAAACCAATTTGTAACTCATCCCAATTTGGAGAATCACATGTATCATGCCACCAAGAGTAGCTTCTCCTATTTAAGCACTTGTCATGTGCATTTGAAGGGAGCTCAAGCTTGGAGAGATGTAGCCCATAGAGGAAGAAAGCATCTGAGAGGCCCCATTGGGGGTATCCATTGGAGAAGATCATGGGGAGGCTCCAACCTTGTAGTTACAGCTCAGAGAGCAAGCATGGCTCCATCATGTCCGAAGTGATCTAGCATAGGAGACAAAGAAGCAGAGTCAGTTCGAGGAGGAAACATTTCAATTTGCATTTGAAGGCAAGTAGCGACCATCTACACTCTCATCCTGAAGGACTATTTGACATTTTATTATGAGTGTGGATGCTCATGAGGGCTAAACTGCAAGCTGGTGAGGGTACATTAGAGCCTTACAATTCTGAGATCGGACATGCACACTGAAGGAGGAAGATGGATGCTAATGATGCCTGCACCGAAATGGAGGAAACATTTCACAAGGTCTTCTACATGATGGCCGACAAGGTAGACAAGTTGTTTGCAGACTATGAAGAACACATGGAAAAAGAAAGAAAAGGCAATGAAATAAAGAAGGAAGACAAAGAAGTGAAGGACGAAGGCAATGCTTCAGTTAACCACGGGGGAGGTGGCGAGGAGCCTCCTGAGCCTCCCTCTTCACCTTCAGCTTCAAGCACAATTTCAAGTGCTTCTTCCTCATCTCATTCTCAGCATTCCAAGGTTCCTCACAAAGAGCCTCAAAGAATCCCTTATTGAAGCTCGATGTGAAGTTTGATTTGGCCATGTTCAATGAGGAAGCAAATGCAGAGAAGTTGAACAATTGGATAGGGAAAATTGCGATCTATTTTCGAGTCCAACGGATCAAAGAAGAAGATGTGAAGATTCAGTTGGCTTCACTTCGGCTGACAAGCACCGCACTTGTATGGTGGGAAAGCAAGCTTCAGCAAGGTAGCAAACAAATGGGTAATCTTCTCTCATCGTGGTCTGCTTTCATTTCTGCTTTACATAAGAAATTTTATCCATTGGGTTATGTTCAAAAGGCTATGATGGATTGGAAAAGTTTTAGACAAGGAAAGGGTCAGAGTGTTGAGAATTTTACTGAAGAATTTAGAAAGAAAGCTCTAGAGTTGAATATTTCTTTATATTCTCCCGACACTCTTTTGAAGTACATTGGTGCTCTTCATCATTATCTACGACATACTTTGTTTTTGTTGAATCCTACTAGTGTGGATGAAGCAAGTGTTCAAGCTACTCATCTTGAGAGCAGGGGGAAGCATTTGCAAGAAGACCATCCGAAGAAGCATTTCAATCCCAACAACAACCACAAGTCCAAAAAGAAGGACAAGAGCAAAAAGACAACTACTGCCAAGAAGGAAGGAGGAAAGCTCCATTGCAACCATTGCGACACTGATGGGCATGATGAAGAAATTTGTTGGAAGTTGCATCCTGAATAGAGGCCAAAGCATTATGGAAGCAAAAAGAAGAAAAAGACTGTTGCAACAGCGCAACGAGATTTGGGTTCCGACTCAGGTGATGAAACCATTGGTTAGCTTCTCATAAATCTCCTTGAAATCATCATCAGTAGCATACTGCTCAATATAAATTTCATGGGATAAAGAATCATTTTTCAAAACAATAGATGCAACAATAGGAGGTCTAGAGAGCATATCTGCCACTTTGTTACTAGTACCCTTCTTGTACTTGATCACTAGATGGAATTGTTGAAGGAATCCCATCCACATGAAATGACGAGCTTGCTGGAGCTTAGTTTGGGACTAGAGATATTGCAATGGATGATGATTGGTATCGATGATCGTCTCCTTACCCATCAAGTAGTGTTTCCACTTCTTGACACTCTGAACCAAAGCATACAACTCTTTTTCATAGGTGGGGTAATTGATCACTGCTTGAGTAAAAGTCTCTGAATGGTAGAAAATAGGCTTGTGGTGCTGCATCAATACTGCCCCCATGGCATATCCACTGGAATCTGTCTCTATCTCAAATGGCTGCTGCAAATCGGGCAAGGCTAGGACTGGGGGCGGTGCTGATCTTTCCCTTCAATGTGTCGAAGGCTTTCTGCTGCTTACCTCCCCACTGGAAGGATTTCTTCACACTTGTTAAGGCATGCAAAGGAGATGCTATGTATGAGAAGTTCTGAATGAACCTCCTCCAATATTGAACAGCTCCTAAAAAGCTTCTCACTTTAGTAGCGTTAGTAGGCTTGGGCCAATTGACAATTACATCAACTTTTGAAGGATCAATTTTTAAATTTCCACCTCCTACAATATGACCCAAGTAAATTAATGAAGTTTTGCCAAATTCACACTTTGACAATTTTACATACAATTTCTCCTTTTTCAAAGTGTCCAACACTATCTTTACATGCCCTACATGGCTTCCCAAGTTTTACTAAATACCAATACATCATCTAGATAAACAATGACAAAATCATCTAAGAATGGTCGGAAAACATCATTCATTACCCACATAAAGGTTGCAGGTGCATAGCAACGCCCAAAGGGCATCACCAACCACTCAAATAGACCTTGCTTGGTCTTGAAGGCCATCTTCCACACATCACTTTCTGCAATTCTGATCTGGTGGTAGCCACTACGCAAATCCAACTTGGTAAAGAACACAACATCTTTCAAGTGGTCGAGCAAGTCATCTATGCGAGGAAGCGGGTATGGATTCTTGATCGTGATCTTGTTGAGAGCCTGATAGTCAATGCACATCCTCCATGTGCCATCTTTCTTCATCACCAAAACAATCGGCGAACCACATGGAGAGGAGCAGGGTCTGATCGCTCCTTGGTCCAACAAGTCTTGAACCCGCTTCTTAATCTCTTCCATTTCAACTGCAAACAACCTGTACATGCCTACATTAGGAAGAGGGGCATCCTGCTGGAGATGAATCTCATGTTGAATCTCCCTTTTGGGAGGAAAACCTGTAGGTTCCTGAAATATTTCATCATAGTTAGCCACAATATCAATCATAGCCTTTTTATGAGAAGGATCACAACCTTTGAAAGCATTGGATGCTTCAGCATCTTTTGCTCTCACAAACATGAGCATGTATCTCTTATTAGTGTTGATGAGTCGCTTCATCTGTCCTGCACTAACAAGAGTGGTGTTATCCTTCATACTGTGAGCTCTCACAATGTACTACACCCCATTTTTGGTGAGATGGTACTTGTTCTCGTGATGGAAGAATACTTCTTTTCGATCATACAAGTATGGGATTCCCAATACGATACCGCATATTTCAAGAGGAACAACATCTAAGTCCACCTCATCGATCAAATTTGAAGCAATAGCAAACCTTAACCTACATTGCTTAGTCATCTGTAGCTTAGCATGTAGTACATTGGTGCTCTTCATCATTATCTACGCCATACTTTGTTGTTGTTGAATCCTACTAGTGTAGATGAAGCAGGTGTTCTACCTACTCATCTTGAACAAATGGATTCTTGAATGCCATTTGATCAATCGTTACAATCTTCCTGTTATGTGGAAATAATACAACATGGAACAAGGAAGAAGCAACAGCTTGCATGATGTACATCTAGTTCCTACCCAGCAAGATATTGTAGTCAAGGGGTGCATCAACCACCTCGACCTCTATCGCAATGATCTTCCCTCACAAATAGACTTTAAGGGAAGGAAGGATACCGTGTGGCCTAAAATATCTCCCATCAAACGCAGTTAACATGGTCACTGATTTAGACAGCTCAGGGGAACCCAGACCCTTCCAGCAGGATAAAGACATCACAGAAGCAGTAGCGCCCTTGTCAATCACAGTATGCTTGACAATCATATTAAGATATTCTACGTGCACCAAAAGAGACACATAGTAGGGCAAGCGAGGGTGAAGTCCTGCGGTTTCAAATTTAATCACGGAGGAAGAATCATCATTGTTCACACCAAGGGCAGAAAGCAATGCCTTCCTTTGCGAAGGACAACTTTGAAGCACTTCCAATGCAGACATTGCACAAGGAGTATGGCCCAAATCCTCGACAACAAGTAAACAATACAAGCATTCTATATATCATGGTGTTAGATATATTCTAGCATATATAATCAATAATGTATAAGCATTTGACATAATCCCATGGATAAAATATACATTCAAACACACATTATTGGACAGGAAAAGATATTTCTATTAATATAAATCAGAGATTACAAGATACAACCTTTGACGGCATGTCTGCGAACCAGAGTAGCTGAATCCCCCACTTGGGCCTCCACCACTTCAATCCTCCATCTCTTGATAGCAAGCTCACAAGCAAAAGGCAAGCTTGGGAAGAACACAAAAGTGCTCCAAGGGACAAAGGGATGCTTGAGTCTACATCTCTTTGTCCCTTGGAGCACTTTTGTGTTCTTCCCAAGCTTTCCTTTTGCTTGTGAGCTTGCTATCGAGAGATGGAGGATTGAAGTGGTGGAGGCCCAAGTGGGAGATTCAATTTCTCCGGTTCGCAGACGTGCCATCAGAGGTTGTATCTTGTAATCTCTGATTTATATTAATAGAAATATCTTTTCCTGTCCAATAATGTGTGTTTGAATGTATATTATTGGACAGGAAAAGATATTTCTATTAATATCTTTTCCTGTCCAATAATGTGTGTTTGAATGTATATTTTATCCATGGGATTATGTCAAATGATTATACATTATTGATTATATATGCTAGAATAGATCTAACACCATGATATATAGAATGCTTGTATTGTTTACTTGTTATTGAGGGAGTATTTCAGAGGTTGTATCTTGTAATCTCTAATTTATATTAATAGAAATATCTTTTCCTGTCCAATAATGTGTGTTTGAATGTATATTTTATCCATGGGATTATGTCAAATGCTTATACATTATTGATTATATATGCTAGAATAGATCTAACACCATGATATATAGAATGCTTGTATTGTTTACTTGTTGTTGAGGGAGTATTCTATCAATTCAACCCGCGTATATACACGCTTATAGGTTTAAAAGTTGTGTGTATCATTTTTCATATGTTTTTAGGGATGATCAAGGAAACATCAAAGGACAAAAAGTGGTCCATAGGGTCTAAGGAGTCTACAGCGGGACAGGGGAAGGCCATACAAAGTGTGATTCACCTGGAGTGGTGAAATCCACTATAACAAATAATACAGCCGAGTATGAAGCATTAGTTTAGGGACTGAAAAAAGCAATTGAACTAAAAGTAAAATATCTGAAAGTGCATGGGGATTCTAAAATAGTCGTAAAGCAAATTTGAAAAAAAATACATTGCATTTCACCTCATTTAAAAGATTACCAGAATGAAGTGTGGGATTTGCTTACAAATTTTTATGCATTTAATATTGTATCCATTCCTCGACTAAAGAATGCAACAATTGACTTATTATCTACCTCAACTGCAAGGCTTGTTCCTTCAAATAACAAATGTTCTATTGAATTACTTTTCAGGACTTCGGTTCCAGACATGATCACCAATCTATGGGTTTTTGATGATGATCAACAAATTTTGGAATGTTTGATGAATGATGAGACTTTCAAAGGAGCAATAATCGATGATGAAGAACACCAATCTGAATTAAAATTCGACAACTTTATTCCTAAAGGAGTCAGGACCTTAGAGCAAATGTTTGATATAGACAACAAATTGAGAAGGCTAGCAAATGTCAAGACTCATAGCTCATCCTTATAATTCGAGTTGATAAATTTCAGAACTGAACTTGAACCCATATATGTAAGTTTAGGAAAGTGTTGTTCTCCAGGTGAAAGAAATAAGTTCATTAGTTTTTTCAAAAAATACAAAGATGTGTTTTCCTGGACATATGAAGAGCTTAAAATGTATGACACAAAGATTATACAACATATCATTCCTCTTAGAGCTGGAGTCAAGCCTTATCAACAGCCTTTGAGGAAGATGCATCCGAAACTGGAACCTTTAATTCAAAGTGAAGCAAAAAAATTGTTGGATGCTAAAATTATATTCAAAGTCAGACATTAAGGAAGAAATCCAGAGAAATAAGGCTCTTTGTAGATTTCAGAAACCTAAATTGTGCTTCGGATAAAGATAACTATCCAGTCCCACCCATGGAACAAATATTGCAAATGGTTTCAGGTTCTTAATTATTTTCATTACTAGATGGATTCTCTGGCTATAATAAAGTATTAGTAGCTAAAGAGGATAGACTTAAAACTACACTCAGAACAAAGTGGGCAACTTTTGCTTATAGAATAATTCCCTTTAGACTCATCGATGCTGGAGATACTTTCCAGAGGGCCATGGATATAGGTTTCTGCTGTCTGACTAGATGTGGTGTTGTGGTATATCTTGATGATGTCATGATATTTTTAAAGAAGAGAGAAGACATGCATTCCATCTAAAACAAATTTTTGAGCGTTGTCGAAAATATGGTATCTCACTGAATCCTAAGAAATGTGTGTTTGCGGTTATAGAAGGAAAGCTATTGGGTCACGTTGTTTCTAAAAAAGGGATCTCCATAGAAACAGAAAAGAATTAAGGCCATATAACAGATCCCTTTACCCCATAACAAAAAAGGTATGCAATCATTCATGGGGACAATTAATTTTGTTTGAAGGTTTGTACCAGATTTTGCTCAAATTGTCAAACCTTTGCAGCAAATGGTGAAACAAAGTATACAATTCAAATGGACTGATGTGGAAAAGAATGCATTCAGTAAGATAAAGAAATCTATTGCTCATGCACCATCTCTCAAAAGTCCAAATTTTGAAAAAGATTTTATTTTGTACACTTTCCCATCTGATGATTCATTGGCAACAGTGCTTACACAAAAGGAAGATGGGGGAAATGAATACCCTATATCATTTATGAGCACTGGTTTGTAGGGAGCAAAATTGATTACCCAGCTTTCAATAAAAAAGCTTATGTAGTTTTCAAAGCGGTAAAACAATTTAGGCCATACATACTTAAGAATTGCACTAAGGTAATAGTCCCACACCCAGCTGTAAGATCTTTTTTTGTACAAAAAGAATTAGGACAAAGAAGAGGCAACTGGGTAACAGCTTTACAAGAATATGACCTTGAATTCAAACCAGCATCCATAGTTAAAGGGAAATGACTATGCAAACTAATGGCTAAAGGTAAAGACAATGAAGAAAATAGTTGGGACAATGAAGCTGAGTTACATATGGTGGATGTATGTCCCCTATTCACAGCTCCAGATTCCTGGTACCGTGACCTTGTTCATTACCTTTACGAAGGATATTTTCCAAAACATTGGAATTCCAAACAACGAAGAGCATTACGCTTTAAATCAGCTTCATATCAGATCATTGATGGAGTATTATTAAAAAAGAATTATGATGGAGTTCTTCTCAGGTGCTTAGAGCAAGAAGATGCAAAGAAGTTCATAACAGAATTACATGATGGGCCTGTAGGAGGTCATTTTTATGGACATGCGATAGCCCATAAGATTCTTAGATCCGAGTATTACTGGCCCATACTGTTTAAAGATTTTCATGCTCATGTCAGAAAGTGTGATGTTTTCTAGAGGTGTGTTGGAAGATAAGCCAAAGCAGTAGGGCCTTTAAAACTAGAAATGATAACAGAACCATTCGAACAATGGGGGATGGGGGATTGATATCATAGGAGAAATAAA
Source organism: Pseudotsuga menziesii (assembly GCA_001517045.1). Taxonomy (NCBI): domain Eukaryota; kingdom Viridiplantae; phylum Streptophyta; class Pinopsida; order Pinales; family Pinaceae; genus Pseudotsuga; species Pseudotsuga menziesii. Next base: position 15,191 of record LPNX010219213.1, read on the forward strand.
ACCAAATTCTTCCCTGTAGCAAAAATAAATTTTGATGACAACTAACTACTTCACCAAATGGGTTGAGGCCATTCCGTTACACAAAGTGAATGAAGATGCAGTCATGGATTTCTTACAAGATCACATTATGACCAAGTTTGGGGTTCCAATTTCCCTAGTTTTTTATAATGCTACTTATTTTTCTTCTATTAGATTAACTACATTTGCAAATGAAAGAGGAATTAAGTTGCATTATTCTGCAAACTATTACCCACAAGGAAATGATTTGGTAGAATCTACAAATAAGAATCTGATCAGGATCCTAAAGAAGACCGTGATAGAAAACCAGAGAAGTTGGCACTTAGCGTTACCTAATTCTCTTTGGGCTGATAGAGTCACACCCAATAATTCCTTAGGTGTGTCGCCATACACCCTTGTTTACAGAAACAAAGCTATTCTTCCTCCCAACATTATGTTACCTTCTTCCATATTAAATCAAGAGTCGAGAGGTACCGATAATGAAATCCTATAGATTAGAATCTATAATATTGTGAAGTCGGAAGAGTCTAGCTCCAAATCTAGATAACGATTTAAGCATCAACAAGAAGTAGTGAAACGTTGGTTTGATAAGCATAAAGTTGGAAACAAGGAATTTGAAGTGGGAAATCTAGTTCTTAAGTGGGATAATCCACATGATGAAAAGGGGAAGCACACTAAGTTTCAATAGTTATGGGTAGGCCCTTTTTTGATTGCAGCCAAGCTTGGCCCCTCAATTTACAAGTTGCAAGATCTACAAGGTTGGGAAGAGAACTTACCAGTTAATGGTTTAGTTCTCAAACCTTATTTTTCCTGATTTTTATTTCTTGGTTATCTTGTATATAAATAAACTAATTGGTTTGTTTTGATTTATTTTACTTTTTGTTAGTTAGATTTTGATTGGTTTCAATAAAAGGCACAACTTTTGGTTGCATGGAGTTCATCAAAATTCTGGATAAACTAAAAACTTTGATTATGAGGCTGTGTACTATTGATTTATTTGAAAGAAATCCTTCTAGTTTAATAGTTTTCCTAAATGGATATGAACACATTGAAGTCCTAATTAATCCTTGTAAAATAACTTAGGATCAAAAGGTCTGGAATATTATTTCGAGGCTCCATCCATCTTGTTGTAATCTCACAGGTCACATAAGGTTATCAATAATACACACTAAAACACATATATAAAACAGAGACAGGAGATAAGAACAAATTGGTGAATAAACAGATTATATTATATGAATGAGTCCATACAACACAAAGAATTGAATTGATTTCTCATCTGGCTTAACAGCCTAATATATATGATTACAGAACGGCTACAAAATAACTACCTGTCGGTCTGGTGAACCGACATGACCTTAAGTGACCGACCTAATCTCTAGTTTAGTCGGCCGACCGAATTAGTCGGCTGATCGACTAAGTCGGCTATCCTTCAAGTTGACTTTATCGACTTGCTCCTTCTACATCTCCCCCACGAACAAAACATTTCTTCATCCCGAAAAAACAGGGAGGTACCAAATTCCTCTAGCTGATCTTAATAGTTATTGTAGTGGAATATGAAGTCTGATAGTCGGTCTTTTCTGTACACAAACTTCTATAATGGCTGGGAATATTACTGCGAGATGATGTTGGAAATCTGTCCAACTCTGCAAATTTTTCTGGATGTTGATGGTGAGTGTGGTTAAGCCTAATAAGATCGACATTTTTTCTCAGATGGAGTCTTCAGCTATCTTCTCCATGTCGAGACCCATAAATTGGTCCTTCTCCTCTGCAGTCTCAATAAGTTGTTTCATCTGCGGGCAGATGCTGTCGACTTTATCCAAGTTAGGGAGAGCTTGTTGCACCCACTGATGTGCTTCCCTTTATAGTTTCTGCAGTTTGGCAGTTTCAAGCACTATCTGTTCTTCTATTGTCGTTTTGAGTGCTTCCTCAATGATTTTTCTACTCTCTAATGCTTGAATCCCTTATCGAGTCTATCGAGTCTGCTGATAAACTTTCCCATAGTGATTAGGCCAGTCTCTTAGTACTTCTTCAGTTACGACAAACTCCTCCATATGATCCTACAACACTTTATAGGCTTCACAAAATGCAGTGTGTTGTGCCATTAGGAGTCAGACAGTTTCCTCTTTTTTTTCGTCCTTAGTTTCCTGGATGTGAGCTTGGAGTGTCGACACCATGTTCTCAAATAGCTGATATGCCCTTTCGAGCGGTTTGTCTATGTCGACCTCTATGGGGCCCAGCATCACGGATTGGGCTAGATTCCTGCATTTGTCAAGAAACTTAACCTGTTCTACGTTTTTTTCCTTGATTTCTTTATTTCTCTGCTCACTCCTCGTCTTTGCTTCACTTGCTAGGGTCTTCAGGAGTTGTCCTAGCTCTGTGTCAGTTAGGGAGCTTGCATCCTTCAATCTGATTTGGACTTTTGAAGGTTATCCATGATGCTCCTTTTTCTGCTTCTCCGTATGCTTCTTATTCTTTTATTTATCTGCTTCCTATGTACCTGCAACAGTTGAGGTGAGGTCTTTGGTTTGTGGGATAGAGGTCGATGGTTTCTCTGGTTGGGGAGGTGGGATGACTACCACCTCTAGTTGTTTGGATGTAGTTGGTTGTGGTGGTCCTTTCTCTGAGTCGGGGGGTGGTGGTGGTGGTGGAGATGGTGGTTGTGGTGGTGATAGAATTGGTGAATGGTCGGGGGTGATTGGTTTGGGGGAAGTGTGGGTGAGTGGTGTATTCTCAGGTTGAGGGGGCGAGTCGACGTTGGAGAACATTTGGTTGATTTGTCGAGCTATGTCCTCCTCAGTTTCTTCTGCTTCATTCGGTGCAGTGGCTGGTAGGTTTGCTTGGGGTACAGGTACGGTCGGTGTGATAGTCAAGGACCAATGTGCAATCACTTCAGATTCCTTATCGGGATTTCTCTCAAAATTCGATGTAATGGCTGTAAAGGTTCTGGACTATGCGTCCTGGCCTAGTTGGTATCCACCAGTCATGAAGAGAAGTTCTTTTGTAGAGATCTTGTGTTCTGACGTAAATATGTCAGGAAGTTTCTCTATGAATTCCTGCAAATATCTATCTTTGTCGAACTTTGCTTTCACATCCTTCGACACCGCACTTTTGCATAAGTCGAGGGGGATGACTGACTGTGGTGTTGGTACTTGTTCCTTGGTTATTTTTGTCGGTGATAGGGGTGGTGGCGTCGACACAAGATCGATAACTTTTTTAGGCATTGTCATAGTCTTTGCTTTTTTCGGTCGACCTGCTTGTGCTCTTACGTCGACAAATCGCTAGAATTGGGTTTGACCGGTACTTTATTTTCTACGACATCCTCTATGATGTCAAGGGCCGTGGTTGCCAATTCGTCTTCGTCTTCTGAGGAGTCGGCAAGAATAATATTGCGCTTACCTTTACCTTGTTGTTGCTATTGTGTTTTGAGCTTCTTCTTGGCCGCTGCTATTTCTTTTGACAATTTTTGAATAATACCTTTGGTAACAGCATACTCAGGGGTTTCTGGATCTATCTCCCCCCTGGCTCTTGATTCGGGGTGACATATTCTACAGCCAGAGGAGTTATCTGCGGTTGTGGCTGTGGCTTTGGATTTGCGGTCTAGGGTTCTTCCTTCTTTGCAGTTAGAGGTTTGATGGTTATTTGCAGTCAACCAGTGTTTCCTCTGACACAAATGTGCTGATATATAGGTTGAGCTTGTAGTATTCCTCTTTTTCCTGGTCTGTGAACGGCTCTTCGATCGAGAAGTCGATCAGCTTTGCTACTGCTGGTACTGGTATTTTTGTTTTGGCCTGTCAAGATAGTTCCTGAAAGATCTGGTCAACAGATGGATAGTAGTCGAGGGCTTTGGCGTTCGAATTGTCGCCCTGCATGTACCACACCAAGGTATGGTCAAGCTCCAGCTAGATGTGGGATTTCATTGGTAGATTTATTTGGATGTTTTGAGGCACCCTCCATCTAGTCGTGCGGACTTTGAGCTGTTGAAACTAGTCCTCCAATAGTACTTTCCCACGCTCAATCTCGTGCAAGGTTCCTTTCTGGGAGAATGGCTTAAATCTCCACATTCAAACTTGGACGATTCCCGAAATATTGGACTTCCCTCTAGGCAGATGTGGTACATGACAATACATAATATTAGGGAGGAGAACTTGATGATTCCCCCCATTTGTTGACATCTTTCACAGATGGTATTCACCATGTCGGTGACATATTCTTCCCATCTATATATTCGTCCATCGGTGGCAATAGTGTCTACAGCTTCTAGCATGTCTAACTTAAGGTCGTTTCCTTGACCTACTAGTGTGAGTGTTATTGCAATGATTTTGGCCACAATCTGTGGCATTCAGGTTGTGATTTGGATAATCATCAACCCCTTGGAATTTTTACCGGAAGATGACCCAGTGAGCTCTTCGACCAGTCCTTCTTTGATTCTGACTGGTATGTGGTTACCTTCATTAAAGAGACTGGTCATATTGGAGATGACTTCTCCAGAGATGTTGACCGGCTGGTCAAAGTAGAACCAACCATTGTGATATCGACTGATGATGAATTTGACAGCAGTTTCCTTCATTCCACCAAAGCTGGCCATAAGTGGTGCATTGGCATAGCTAAAGATAGTGCTGTGTCTAATTTTCTCTGCTGCTTGGGTGGCCTTTTTGTCGACAAAGGCCCATTCTTGTATCTCGGTCCATAGTTTTTGCTGTGAGCCTTCCTGTACTTTGGCGTTTTTGATGTTTTTCAACTTGCAGACTAAAGGTGCATCTGTAGCCTATATTTCCTTGGCTTTGGTCGAGACTCTAGTTTGTTTGGGGGCCATTGTGTCAGTTTGGTGGTCAATTTCATTAAGGGGTTCTCAGCTTTTAGTCAATTGGATGCTCTGATGCTCTCTCTGTATGGATTACGATGATTGATCCTTCGACGATCCAGTATTTATAGGAGATGCTATGGATGTGTGTGTTGATGGGTGTATTAATGGCAGATATGATGTTCCAGCTATAATACTTGAGTGTGTGTTAATGGTGAATTGCTTTCGGCGCTCGATGTCATGAATGCACGATGGGACTATCGAAGTCGTCGGTCGATGTCGGTGATGAGAATGGTCGATGGGAGTGGTCGATCAATGAAAATGGTTGATGGTGTTATGTCGATGGGCATGATGGAGGTTGTCGAGATGGTAAGTTCCTGTCATGGTTTTCTGCATGTATGATATTTTTTTGTTTTTGAACTTTTAGGTTTTTATGGTTTTTTGGTTGATGGTTATGGTCGTTATCTGATTTTTTTTTTTTGAATTAGTTTCTATAGCATTTTATTCGGGCTTCATTGATGAGCTTCTGAAATACTATGCCCTGTAACATCCATAGTCAAACTGATCCATTGGGATGTATCTCTTCGACAACGTAAGGTCCCATCCATTTTGTGTGGAGATTTTTAGGTTTACCTTTGACCTGACTATTGTATAGCAAAGCAAGGTCTCCAACTAACAATTTTTTGTTCTTGATGTTGCGGTCATGCCATGCTTTCTGTTGTTGTTTCTAGATTTCTTGGTGTTGTATAGCCATGAGTCGGTGCTCTTCCATCTTGCTGAGTTACACTAGTCGGTCCTTCCTTCCTTGTTCGACATCGACATGTAGTAGTTTTGCAATGATAGGTGTCTGTTGTCAGAAGTGTAGTTGAACTACTACTTCTTGTCCATAGACTAGTCGAAACAGAGTTTGTTCGGTCGATCGTTTATATGTTGTTCTGTATGCCCATAAGACTACAGGTATTTTCTCATCCCAGTCGTCCTTATCAGCATTACATATTTTGGTTAATCCTTTTGTTAGTGTTTTATTAAATGCTTCAATTTATCTGTTCGACTGAGGATGTTATGCTGTACTCCGATGATGGTCGATTTGGAATTGGTCGGTTAGGTTTTTGATAGTTTTGTTTATAAAGTGTGTCCCCTGGTCGCTAATCAGGGTCAGTGGGCATCCAAATCTAGTGATGATATTCTCATAGATAAACTTAGCAGCTACCTCACTAGAACATGTGTCGACTGGTTCAGCTTCTGCCCACTTAGTGACATATTCAACTGCAGTAATGATATACCTTACACCTATCATTTTTCACTGGTATAGGAAATGGTCCTATGAAGTCTATAGTCTAGATTTCAAATGTCAAACTTGGGTTTATTGATATCAGGGGCATTTCTGTGCTAGGCATAGGTTGACCTAATTGTTGACATCTGTCACATCGACTAACAAAAGTTTTGCAATCTCTGTAAAGTGTCGGCCACCATAATCCTGACTATTGGATTTTCTTTGTAGTTGTGTCTGCTTGAAAATGTCCTCCTGCAGGTCCATAGTGTGCTTCATGCATAATGTGGTCTCGTTCATGTTCTATTACACATCTTTTGAGGATATCATCTAATCCCATTTTGTATAAAAATCCATTAATGAGACTGTATGGAGCATCCTTCATAGCTAAGATCTACTTTTTCTTGGTGCTCATATCTTCTGGTGCATGTCCATCTTCTAAGAACTGAGTTATTTCTTCCATTTCTGCTGGGACTGCTTATACCCAAAATAAATGTGCATCAGGTAAGTCATCGTCGACTCTTGTCAGTACTTCTCCTGTTTCGATTTGGGATAAATGGTCGGGACCTACATTTAAATTTCCTGGTCAGACAATGACTTCAAACTCAAATTCTTGGAAAAGAAGTAGCCATTGACAGATCCTTCCATGATGTAGTGGTTTATTGACGAGGTACTTGAGGGCTTAATGGTCTGTATAGAATATAAATGGGTTACCTAACAGATAATTTCGATATTTTTGTAGGGAAAAGACCATTCCTAGGGATTATCTTTCTGTTGTTGATTAGTTTCTTTCAGCCTTATTTAACTTTCTGCTACTGTAAACTATAGGATAGTCCATTCCATCATCTCCTGGTTGAGTTAATATTGCTCCTGTTGCGAGGCCTGATGCATCAATATGGACATGGAATTTGATCGACCAGTTTGGAAAATTTAGGATTGGGGTTTCGACTAGTTTTCTTTTTAATTTTTCAAATGATATGTGGCATTCCTCTATCTAGTTAAATTATTGATCTTCCCTTAATAGTTCTTCAAGAGAATAGGTCATATCTGAATACTATCTTATGAATTTTCTATAATAGCCTATGTGGCCAAGTAACACCTTGACTTGTTTGGGGTTTACTAGTGGTTTCAGGTCAAGGATAATTTTGATCTTTGCAAAGTCAACCTTAATAACTTCCTTACAGACAATGGTCCCTAATAATATCCCTATGGGGGTCACAAAGATGCATTTCTTGATGTTTAGGGAGAGTTTAATTTGTCGAAATCTCTCCAACATAAGTCTGATCCATTTGCAATGATCTTTCAGCGTAGATTATATTGTCCAGTCGTCAAAGTATACTTCCATGGTCTTACAGATATATTCTTGAAATGTTTTGACAACAATTCGAGAGAACACTACAGTTGCATTCTTTAATCCTAAAGGAATAACTTTGTAAGCAAATGAACCAAATTGTCATGCAAAGGTTGTCTTCTTCTGGTCTTCTTTAGCTATTGGCATTTGTTTAGGGCCTGAGAATCCATCTGTGAATGAGTAGCACTCATGTCCTGCAACTTCATTCAATATTTCATCTGCATAAGGGGTTGGAAATGGGTCTGTCAGTGTTACTTTGTTTAGTTCCCTGAAGTCAACACAAATTCTTAGTTTGGTCGGGTCATGTTTCTTAGGTTGTACCACCATTGGACTGGCCCATTCTGATTGGTTAATAGGGTAGATGATGCCTGCTGCTAACATGTTATCAATTTCCTTTTTGACTATCTCCTTGTATTTGTGAGCTAGTTTACAATGCCTTTTTTTCACAGGTCAAACATCAGGTTTAGTATCAATTTTCATCTCTCCCATTTCATGGAATAAGCTTTTTAGGTCTTTGTAATCTCTGGAAAATACATCTTGCAACTCCTTTAATAAGTTCACTATCTCTGTGGTATGTTCTTCACTCCAGTAGTCACCAATCTTTGCCATTTTTGGTTAATCATCATTTGAGATGTTGAATTCTTTAGTTTTTACTTTAGCATCTAGCCACTCTAGTGCTTTAGCTTCATTGATTGTTCAACTTCCTTCTTTGAACTGTGAGAATGTGGCAGGGAAGTCGGCTGCAGTCATTCTGTCGGTGTCTTTTTTGTCAGTTGTATCAATTTTCAGGATGGTGCAAATAGGTTTTGTTGTTTCAACATGGTTGGATTTCCATCTAAAGCTTTTTCCTTCTGTGTTTTCATTTTCTAGTTGTAATCTTGTTGACTGTGGCTTTAGATGTGTTTGTATTTTGTTACATTTCCTTGTCTGTAGGTGATCTTGTAAGGGTTTTTTTTCCGTCGGCTGGATAAATTTTTTAATTTGTTTTGTTGTTTCAACCAGATTTTCATTTTGAGGTATAAAGTTGAAATCTTAATAAAATTTTCCTTGAGTTCGTTCCATAAGAAGGTTTCACCTCTAGCTTCTTCCATTTTATACCATTTGTTTGGTAAGTCAGCTAGGGTTGATGGGAATAGATGTGGCCATGCTCGTTCATCCTTGTATCCAAGTCTTCTCCACTCCTTTTCACAGGTTTTGATATGATCTTCTAGGTTCTTTCCTTGAGTGAATATAGGTATCTGAGCTTGTTGGGTTAACTTCTTTCCTCCAAACCTTTCGACAAAGTAAGACAAAGCAGTTGTCCAGGTCTGTAGTCTTGTCTGATGGGTATCCCACCATCTAGCAGCTTGTCGTGTAAAAGTTTCGACTAGGATTTGAAGTCAGCCATGTTCACCAATAGTTTTGGACACTTGTTCGACATGCATGACTGGTGATTCCCTTTCTTTATATATTGGTAGTTGTGTATTATTCAGGTTGGTAGGTTGTAAAGTAGGGTGTTCCCTCATTTTCTTCTCAAAGATCTTTGGGACGATGGACACTATGAAGCATTGTTTGGTGGGATTTTTCTGCACTTTTTGTATAGTCCAGCACCCTCTTGCTTGTGTTTCATAATTCTTGATCTCCCAATCATATAATTCAGCATCAGAATTATAACCAACTAAGTCTTGGTTGCCTAAGTGAAGTTATCCATGGATATTTGGTTCTGTGTAATCTGCATTGTTTTGAATTTGGTAAATTTGTTGGACATCGAATTCTTCATCAATAGGTTCAGTCCAAGGTTCCCCCTGAGATGGATGAATGGGTACGATGACCTTTTGTCCATTTCCTTTTAATTTCATTCATTCCTTGTCCAGGGATATAGATGCTTTCATCTTTCTACCCCAAGGTCGATCGAATAACACTGGGAAGGAACTGGATCCTTCTTTTGGGTCGATGATTTTGAAGTCGACCTTCGTTGAGATTCCTTTTATAGTTGTGTGGACATTTTTCCAGACTCCAATGGGTTCAATTAGGCCCTAGTCGTCTAGTTTCAGGTATATTCCTGACTCATAGAGTTGAGGTCGGCCCATTTGTTCCCAAGTGTCATGAGTCATGATGTTTACTTGTGATCCGAAGTCGAGCACTACTTGTCGGATGTGGTATCCCTTGATTTCCAGGTCAACAAGTGGGTCGGAATCACCTTTGTCTTTTTTATTTAAGCTGCAGATGTTCTTTGTTTGTTTTTCAAAGTTGGCACATTTTATTTCATACAACAAATCGATGAACTGGGATACTTAGTTGTCTTGTTGAACGAGCTGGATTAATTCATTTATTGTGTTGTGTCAAGTGTCATGAACATTTTCTTCTCGTGCAATTTCTTTGAATACATTAGTTGACTCTTTATATATTTGTTTTTCTTTCAGTGGCTCAGGATATACATTTTTCTCTTTTATTTTATTGATTCGTGGGTTATCAGATCTTGTTTTTTTTCCTTGTCGAGTTACAATATGTAAATTTTTGGTGTTTAGTACATCATTTTTTTCCACACAGGACAAGACACTAACATTTTTTTTTGTATTAATTTTTTCTAACATGGTAGGGAAATCCTCTACTGAGTGATCCCCTACCCCACAGTGAGTACATAATTTGAGATCAGTTCTGTCCTTATATGGATAGTCTACATACCAATGTCCCTCTTTATAACATGTGAAGCACTGGATGGGTCGACGCAGTTGGTTGTCTCGATTCCCAGGGAATCGACCTCTTCCTCCATATCCTACACGTTGATTTTCATAACGATTCTCATATCATCGACCATCGTATCTCTAACTATTCTGTGTTAGAATAATCAACCCATAGTATTTACCCACTTAGACATTATTTCATTTATTTTGTCTTATTTTCCTAGTCCATGAGTCCCACCATGTGCAAGTTGCTAATTGCCTATCCATAGAGGTCAAACTTGCCATTATTGACTCATGGAGTGCTTCGGAAAGCCTTAGGAATCAAATCTGCTTTATTCCTGGCCTCCTAGGTGCCCATCTGCTTTTTATGCTTTATTCCCTGCTTTTTCAGTGTTTTAAGGCACATAGGAAAGCAAGACTAGGTGAGGTGAATCAGCTTTGTTGCCTCTTCCTCCTCCACTCTTTCCTCCATGAAAAAGCATGTATGAGATGCCATTTGACCACTCTTTAGCTTTCCCATGTGACCTTGCTAATTCATGGGGTCCTTGATAGATTTGGGATCAACTTTTTACACCTATGGGGGATTTGCCTATTTTGGGTAAGCCTGCTTTATGCTAGATTTGGATGCTTCCTTATGCATTCAATTTGCTCATGTATTCTATATATTCAGCAGCCTATGTTATTACAGGGTTGGCTATTGTACACTCAGTTAATATGATTTTGTGTTACAGCTCCATATTCAGTCTCCATTGTTGATAATTTTGCATGATCAATTGTTAATTGTTGTGGGTGAAATTAATCTACTGCAGGCCTGAATTTATACATGGTATCAGAGCCATTGTAGGTTGTTACTATCCTCCAAAAATTGTTTTGCATTTTTGACATCAAGACTGGGAGCCTTCTACTGACAGCCGGGATAGATTTTCTAAAGCTATGGATTCACAGAAAACTATCCTCACTCCCTTCAACTTTTTTGAATGGAAAGCAGAGATGGAGATCTTGTTGAGAGTGAAAGGCCTCTATAGGGTGACTATGGCTACAGAAGCAGAGCCCAATGCTGCTGCAGAGAAGATCAAATGGCACAATCAGAGAGATGAGGCCTATGGCCTCCTATGTCTCAGTATTTCCCGAGACCTCCTTTTCCATCTCGATGGATTGACTTCACCGGATCAAGTATGGGAGAAACTTTCTGAAATCTTTGGAAAGACAAATGAGATGAGGGGACACCAGATCGAAAATGAGCTGATCTCCCTGAGTCCCAGTAATTTTGAATCCTTGCAGCTATATTTCTCCAAGTTCAAAGCACTAGTTTTGCAGCTGAAACAGTGTGGTATTGAAAAGAAAGATGAGCAGCTCATATTGTCCATCCTCTCGAAGCTAGGGCCTGATTACTCAGTCTTTGTTTCAACCTTCTATGCCACAAAACTCATAGCTCGAACCTGGAAGATGCCTATCCTTGCAGATTTCATGGAATCTCTCACATAGGAACAAGACAAGCTGGTGATGATGGGCACCATCAAACCTTCCAAAGACCAAGCTCTGGTTGCTGGAGATTTGAAGGTGGATTCAAAAAGAAAGAAGAAATCTAAAAAGCCACCTAAGAAAGGAAGAGACAAGAAGCAGTCTCCAGAGGATCAACAAGGTCCCAAGAAAAATACCCAGAAGAAGAAAAACAAAGGTGATATGAACAAGTGCTCATACTGCAATAAGGGAAATCATACTGAAAGCTCTTGTATGAAAAAGAATATAGATATGTTAACTCAACTATTGGAGAAGAATGGCATCTCCCTTCCAGAAGGCTCAAAGAAGAGAGAAGGAGGATCAAGTTCTGATGACAGAGAGAGAGTTCATGCTCTAGTTGCTGGCACATCAAGCTCACCCAGTTTTATCATGGATTATGGAGCTTCAAGACACATGGTTTCGACTAAGGAGGCCTTCTCCTCACTGGACAAGTCAAAAGGACCATCTATTGTACTGGGATATGACTCTCTCACTGAAAGC
>LPNX010219213.1:29562-92359 GCA_001517045.1 Pseudotsuga menziesii
TTGTTAGAATAATAAACCCATAGTATTTACTCCTGGCCTCCTAGGTGCCCATCTGCTTTTTATGCTTTATTCCCTGCTTTTTCAGTGTTTTAAGGCACATAGGAAAGCAAGACTAGGTGAGGTGAATCAGCTTTGTTGCCTCTTCCTCCTCCACTCTTTCCTCCATGAAAAAGCATGTATGAGCTGCCATTTGACCACTCTTTATCTTGCCCATGCGCCCTTGCTAATTTGTGGGGTCCTTGATAGATTTGGGATCAGCTTTTTACACCTATGGGGGATTTGCCTATTTTGGGTAAGCCTGCTTTATGCTAGATTTGGATGCTTCCTTATGCATTCGATTTGATCATTTATTCTATATATTTAGCAGCCTATGTTATTACAGGGTTGGATATTGTACACTCAGTTAATATGATTTTGTGTTACAGCTCCATATTCAGTCTCCATTGTTGATAATTTTGCATGATCAATTGTTAATTGTTGTCGGTGAAATTAATCTACTACAGGCCTGAATTTCTACATTCTGATCATTTGCTAGATTGTTTTTCTCATTATGCTGTTCTACTGCATTAGTTTGGTAGACCGCCTGATAGTTCTGTCGGTTCTTCAAGTTCAACTGATAGTCGGCCGTGTTATGACTTTTGGTCTCGCAGATGGAACACTAAGAATCCTTGCTGTTCTTCATGTTGAATGGGAAATATTTCATCAAGTGATCTCCATGATCCTGGAAAATGTCACAAAATGACTTGGTCTGTACGAATTGAATGTCCTGTTGGCTATATTCCTGTCGACAATTATCTTCGGAATGGTCGGCCGTCGAGCATTTGGTGCACCAGATATCCTGATTCTTGAGGCTTAACTCTTTTAGAGACTTTTGTAAATTCTTGAGTTGTTCTTCCAATCTATGGTCCCTGGGGTAAGCGGGTATGTCTTCGTCCATGTCTACCTGAAGAGATTTTGTTAGTGCATCTTCGTAAGTTTTGAACATTTCCAGACTGATGTGTCGACACACTTTCTGAGATAGCCCTGTAAGAAACCATTGGATTAGTAATTGTATCTATAACATAATCCAGCTGTCTCATTAGGTCTTTCCAATGCTTATCATAGTCAGGGATAGTTTCCCCTGGCTTTTGTGATGTGGCTTTTAGTCTTTTCGTGGCCAGGTGCTTAGCATATGGGGTTTTGAAAAATGACAAAAATTGCATCTTAATCTCATCTTTTGTTTCTCTAGGTTGTATTTTCGAAAAGGTCATGTACCATGTCAATGCCCTTTTCCTGAAGGCACCGATGAACTGTGCCATTTGTCTATCTTCGTCTGTAACTTGGTTGGCCTCTCAAGTCGACTCGTAGATGAACTAGTGTTGTCTGGGGTCCTCATCCCCCTCATATAGAGGAATGTGAGCCGATCCGTGACCCATATCTAAATCACTGTCACTGCTCTCAGGAGGTGGCAATGGTGGAGGTGGGGGTGGTGTGGAGGGTGGTGGGGTTATTGGTGTATTCGTCTTTGCAGAACTATGGTCAATGAAACTTTCGTTCCCATCGGTTGTCGATTCTTCATCGACTTGCAGTCAGTTGATGTCGACTTCTGCTATCAATGGTCCACTACAAGTATTTGTCCATGGTTCTGAGTGTTCTGTTTCTTCTAAAGCTGTATTTGGCAGGGGGGGCGCTCCTTCATGTGTCGATAAGAGCAAGTGGATACTTCGGAGGGATGGTGCCGCTTGAAAGGTCACCCAATTCCCTTCCTCTGGTCGATGTATAATGAGGTGTCGTCCAGTGTATGTTTCATCGTCTAGTTGACTCCATATACTAAAGTTACCAGCTTGTAGTCGGAGGTCCTCTTTGACAATAGTCTGTATCTGAGTACGCGGATTCAATGGAGAGAGGGTTGTTCCTTCATTGGGAGCTCTTAATTGGAGAGCTTATGGCTGCTCTATCCACAATTATTCCTCTGTAGGGGATGCTTCTTGTTCCATGCCTTCTTCATGCCAGTAATGACCTGCCTCAGGAAAATTCTCTTCTCTATCAGTCGCCCTAGGAATCCTTCCTCTATGCAGCTCTAAGGCTCTTTCTCTTCTTGCTTCCCTCCTCTGTTGTCTCTCTTCCCTCTATATTTTATGAATGTCCGATAAACCTTTGTATGATACTATTCTCTTGAGTTCCCTTTTAGTCAAATTCTTATTACTAGCGACTGGTATCTGGTTCTAGTCGACTAGAATCCACTATACTCTATCTCGACATATGAGTAGCTACCCCCCCATAGCCTACCCGATGCTTTTTATAAAGCTCGGATAGTTCAGTTTATTTTCTTAGGAAGTATTTCCACTCCCTTTCTGCAATAAATTTCTCCCACTTCCTCTTCTTCTCAGCCCAGTTAGAGTTTGATGGCAGTTCGTGAAGTGATGGATGAGGTTCGACAATATGTACTACTCCTTTCTCAATCAAGAATTTGAACAGCAAGGTTGGTAGGGAACACAAAAATTGTTCGATGAGATCTGTGTAAAATTTCTCCTTGACTGTTTCCACTGAAGTTCTATCTTCAACTGCTTGCTCCTCATAGAAGTCATCGATGATTTTCTCAAATCACTACGACAAGTTTGTTCAACCTTCGTAGATCAGGTTTTCCAGCAATTGTTGTTCTTTAATCCCATCTGTCTTTTTCATCCAGGAATTTCTTCAAAAGTTGGGGCACTGATTCGACAAACTTTTCATGCGTCTTTGTGAAAAATATTTCTTTTGCTTGTGCAATTGTTAATATGTTCCTTCACGCATAATTCTGCAAATAGTTTACAACTTTATGTTCCCACCAGTCCTTAATCTCCTGCTCTAGTATCATCTGTTTGCATACATTCCATTCATGTACTACAAGCAACGAAACCAATGTTGTAATCTCATAGGTCACATAAGGTTACCAATAATACACACTAAAACATATATATAAAACAGAGACAAGAGATAAGAACAAATAGGTGAATAAACAGATTATATTATACGAATGAGTCCATACAACATAGAGAATTGAACTGAGTTCTCATCTGGCTCAATAGCCTAATATATATGATTACAGAATGGTTACAAAATAACTACCTGTTGGTTTGGTGAACTGACACGACCTTAAGTGGCCGACCTAATCTCTAGTTTATTCAGTCGACCGACTTAGCCGGCTGATCGACTAAGCCGGCCCATCGACTTAGCCGGCTGATTGACTAAGTCGGCCCATCGACTTAGTCGGCTGATTGAATAAGTTGGCTATCCTTCAAGTCGACTTTATCAACTTTCTCCTTCTGCACATCTCACATTAAAAATGTCTCAAGCAGTGACAACAAAAGACCCATGGAAAGGAAGCAGGGTAAATAGTATATTATATTTAAAAGATCCCGTGCCAAGAATTGAAATCCAAAAGGTAAATAAGAGTAAAAAAACTCCTAAAAAAGAAATATGTATCAAAACAAACTACTGAACCATGTTAGTACAAGATTGCCAAAGTTCTTCTCCATCTGTTAGCTGAAAATTAAATACATCTCTCACACAAAAGGACACTATGGATAGAGGAGCTTGAATAAAAAATTCAAGAAGAAGGAAAAAAGGGGGACTCAAAAGAAAGGACAAAATTCCAAAAGCACAAAAGTGAAAAATGGCATGGGAATGAGGAACAAACGAATATTTCTGTTTACTATAAGTTACAATCCTGTGGTTTCCAAGCTAGGAGCAACCCAAAGATAGAGTTAAAAATAAAACTCATATTCCTGGCCTCAAAAGAGTTATCTAGACTTTGAAATCTTGGTTCTCATTATCACTAAATTGGACTATCATCAATGATTAAAGTACATACATATGTCATTTGGGAAATCCAGACATCTAGAAGAATTCAACATGTTGGTATTTATTGTTAAAATAGTCTGTTGCTCAAAGAAGAAGTTGTCCAGAGATCTATGTTCACCAGGTAGTCACCAATTGTTGCAGCTGCAAACTTTTTTCCCAAATTTTTTAAAATTTTGGACCCTCCTTTTGATTTTATCTTTCCTGGGATTGTTTGGTTTCTTGAACTCTATCTTTCCTCTACTACAAGTTTGGATTTTTTGAGGTTGAAGTGAGGTCAATTGTTTTCCCTCGTCTCGAAAGTTAAATGATCTAAAACTTCTTTTTTGTCTAGCCAATGCTTTTGACTGTGGGGTTTTGTTTCTCAGCACTTAACATTTTTTTTATTGTTCGATGATTTTTCTTATCACTATCGAAAGTCTGTTGATGTGTGAATCGGGGCATTAGTCTTCTATATTGCTACCATTTCGGAGTGCAAATAGAGAACGTGTCGACGGATAGTTCTTATTCTTTCCGATTTTGTGGTTTTATTGCTCAAACCATTTGGTTTTTGATGATTTTGTTTTCGCTATCAGAATGTTTTCGACAAGTGATCGTAGTTTTAGTCTTCTACGACGCCGTCGTTTCGGAGGCCTTGTTGTTTATCTCACCGACACTGCGGAGTATTTTGTCTCTTGAGCTACCGATACATAGTTGTTAAAGCTCCCGATCACCGATGGTTTCATGATTACCAGGACCTGTAGTTGGCCTATCACCCGCCATTGCGGCTTTCTAGTGAACAATCCTTCCGATGCATTAGTGGCTCTCATATCTGATGCTTAACTATCGGTGGTTTTTTGTGTTCAGGAGTGCTGACACTGCAGAAGTGTTGAAATTTAAATCGCTAACACATTGTGCTCAGAGTTTCTGATTCCAACAGTTTTTTATTTGACCACAAAACCCTTAGTCTGTATGTCTTCCGCCGTTGTGCCTGCTTAGTGAACTAACCATCAGACATATAGTATTTCCGCTTGCTGATGCCAATGTATTTAGTAGGTAGTGGTTCCAATCTCCGATGCATGGCTACAATGACGTTTAGTGATTTATTTCATCGACATTTTATTTTTTCACAGGGTCCATAGTTGGTTTGTGGCCCATCGTTGCGGCTGCCAATGGAACTATCCAACTGTAGCCTTAGAGCCTCTAATCGTCAAATTTTTTTTTGTCGCGACACCCGTATTCTGTATGTTTTTCTCCGTTGCGATTGTCTTGTAAATTATCCTGCTAATGCATTAGTGGTTTCGACTGCCGATAGGGGTTTTTCTCGTCAATAAGGTTTTTCCCGCCATTTTGTGTGCTTTTACTCTTCTTTATGGGATGGAGGGGGATTTTCCATGGGTTCTGGTCGAGTCAAGGTTTCTTCCGAGATGAAGAGCGTAGTATAGGGTTCATTGTTTTGAGGATTGGAGGTTACATTGTTAGGGTTCATGCTTTCATCGAAGGATTTCGAGTTAGTCTAGATGCGGCCCGGATGGAGTTGAAAAGTATGTTCTATTAGGCTTGTGATTTTAGTTTTGGACAGTGGACTTAGAGGATTTTCAGACCCAGCTTGCAGGATTTTCTCTGCCTTATCAAACTTTCCTTTCATGCACTAATACTGTTTATACTTTATTTTACAGAATGCATATGGAGGAGGTAAATAGACTAATACATTTTTTTTATTATGTTTAGGACGGGGTGATTGCTGCTGCAAAGAAGACATATCTAAAAGACAAAGAAAAAGAGAGTTGGCTGAAGAATGGAATAGGAGAAAGAAAAAGGAAGAAGCACAGATGAAGAAAAAAGAAGAATAAAGTGAGGATCTAAGATCAACAAGATCTAAAAAAGACCAACGAATTATTGAGTAGAATCGATAGCGGCAGAGGCCCAAGGATGGGAAAAGTTCATTAATGACCAAGAGGGCCCCTCTTCATGACGTGTTCTATTATTTTTTGTTTTAAATGTAATATATTGTATAAAATTATGAGCACTCACTACAAGACAAAAGTTTGGGATTGGAACATTAGGGAAGCCCAAAAGTCATTTGGGGGTATCCCAAAGGTTTTGCTTTTTTGTATAAATTTAGGAGAGCTTAGATAGAGAAGGAACTTTTTCCCATATAGATATGTGAGGGTATGTTGTAAGATGAACTATTTCCTTTTGCAATAAAGAATTACAAGTTTCTTGTTGGAGAAAGCTTGGTGGAATGTTTCAAATGATTTGCTATGGATCAGTTGAATGTGAACTATTTCATTTTCAGCTTATGTCCATTAACTGTGAGATTGTTCTAACTCTTTGAACCTATGTTCATGTTATGAATGCACTCTAGTCTATTCTGTGAAATTTACACTGTGAGTAATGAAGGTTCTTGTAAACAATAAGCTATCTTGTTGTTCATGTGTTCTGAAATAAGTACCAGATATCTATGATTTTTCTTAATGCATGCGCAGAAATATATTACTCATTGATAACTGATAATTTTTCTCCCTAGGGATAGGTTAGATAGTTAGTTTTAGTTTCTTGCTGTGTGTGATTTAGATGCGAGAGAGTTAATACGAGAGGTAAGAATCTGCACATCACATTGTGACACTCATCATTATCTCTATCAATCTACATTTTTAGATAGGCACTTGCACATCATACTTAAATTCGAAAAACTAAAAATATACATGGTGGACTGGGCTGTAACTAGTAAAACCTTTTATTTTGTTACTTGACCTACGGTAGCCGAACAGTAAACCGGATGAATTCCCCATACCAAATAGTAGCGGGATAGTTGGGAATGTTTACTAGGGAGAATCCCTAACTATTGTTACCTACGATTTTCCAGGCCTCAACACATTTTCATCAGACTTGGTTAATCTTGAGCATTTTTTGCTCCCTGTTATCTTTCCTTGCTTGAATTGCTAATGGAGGTTGTTGGGCCAACTATATGCCAATTAATTAAAACTTAACATGCAAAGTGGTAAACATAAATTTTCAACCCGAGGAAGTCTTTTATTTCAAATATATCATGCAAGATCTATGCGAGCACAATTTCTACCTGACATTGTTATCTATTGGTATGCAATTGAAACTCTTTGTAAACTAGATCACACCTTCTTGAAAATAAATCAAACCCTAATCCTATTCATAAAATCACACTGTAAGCCTAATCATACTTCAAACATGGTAATAAAAATCAACTCTTACAAAGCAATATCTAACTAAATAAACCTGGAAGAAATGTTATGTTAGACAACGATCTATTAAGATGAATTAACAGGAAAAAAATTATGATAAATCTAATGAAAGCATGAACTAAATAATAAAAACAACAACTATAAATCTAATGAATGAAAGCATGAACTAACAAATAAACACATCTACAAAATAAAACACCTACAATCAACACTAACAGCATCTACTCAGGGAAGAGGGCCCTTCCTCCACTGAGCAGAGCTGGATCTCCACAATGAAAATCTACAACTCTAGAATTAAGAAACTGCTAACATGTATTATTTAAATGGAATGATTACAATAGATATGGATCAAATCCTTCCTCAATGAGTTTGATTACATATTTATACATAATATTATCTCATGGAAATGAGGAATTGAATCCCCAACTTGTGATCTGTAATAGCTGAAACACGACCGTAACTGCTAACAACTTTGGAACCGGTCGCAACAGTAAATCTTGAAAATACCCTCTCAAAGAACCACCTGTATATTGCAAACCATGGCTTTGTTTAGAAATTTCATCATGGGGCAAGTAAATGAGGTCGTTACGCACAAAACCCATGTCTCGGATTGTTGATATTATTTCCATATTCCCACAAATTGAGACGCAAATCAAGGTTTTCTTATGTGGCATGTTTTTTCGGTTAAGGCTGTAACAACTAGTTGTGAGCGTCCTATACATGAAAAATCATTCCACAAACCATCATTGGTAAAATTATGCATAATAGTCTTCAATTCATCAAAGATAAAGGAAAATAATCATTATTAACCACTTAAAACATCAATGGAAGTAGTATGTTGTTTTACGCACAGTTACAACAAATAGATGAAAAATGGAATGATAAATGGGTGATAACGAGAAGTAAATGGATGAAACATATGTCGACAAGTGATGAAAAAATGGACAATTTCATGGCCCAACATCACCCCCAAACTCAACTTGTTGCATGTCCTCATGCAACACAATACGTGTGTAGCATCCAACTAGAAGATCTCATTCACTTGTTCCTTAATTTTACCATTCGCACAGTTGCATCAAGAAGAAATGGAGAGTTTAACAGAAATTGGTAGAGTCGTAGCTGCTTAATGGAGGATTTAATATAAAATTTGGTGGAGTCGCAGCTGCTTAGCGGAGGATTTAGCATAAAAATTGGCAGAGTCATAGCTTTTTTTTAGCGGAGAATTTGGTGAAGATTTTGGCAGAGTCGCAACCCAAAGAGCGCTGAATTTAGCAGAGAATTTGGTGGAGTCATAGCCCAAAGATCGCTAAATTTAGTGAAAAATATGGCAAATATTTTAGCAAAGTCGCAGCCCAAAGAGCGCTAAATTTAGGGGAGAATTTGGCAGAGTCGTAGCTGCCTAAAACCGGAAAATAGGAAAAATGTTTACGGTGTTGCAGCTGCGAGAAACAGAAAAAGGAAAGAATTTTTTTTTTTACTGTGTTGCAGCTGCGAGAAATGGAAAAAGGAAAGAATTTTTTTTACTGTATTGCAGCTACGTGAAACGGGAAAAAGGAAAGATTTACGGTGTTGCAGCTGCGCGAAATGGGAAAAAGGCAATATTTTTACGGTGTTGCAGCTGCGCAAAACGAAAAAAGGAAAGAATTTTTTTTATGGTGTTGCAGCTGTGCGAAACAGAAAAAATGAAATATTTACAATGTTGCAGCTGCGCGAAAAAGGAAAAAGGCAAGATTTATACAATGTTGCGCCCTTTTGAGAAAACAAAATCCGAAGTCATTTTCTCCCCAATGATGAACTGGGTTTGGCTGAAATTTTTCAAGCAGGTTTATACTAATCCAGTGCACCTACACACCAAAAATAGGAGATACCCACATCACATATTTTGAGAAAAATGCAAATTGGTTGTAGGTGATTATGGCCATTTTCTCAAAAACTTTCTCGAAACTGTGTATTTGATTGGGATGAAACTTACCAGGATTGTTCATATTGGTACTATGCACTTGTTGTCCAAAAATCATGAGAATCCAACTTACCAATTGCAGGATATGCTCATTTCAATTTCTGCACTTTTGTAGATGAACATGAATAAAAATGTGTTGCAGTTGAACTTCCTGAACCAATATTTCAAAAAATTAAAACTAGTTTGGGCTAAAATTTTGCAAGAAAGTGATTACCATTCTAATGCATCTCCACACGAAAAATTAGAGAAACCCACATCATGGATTTCAAGAAAAATGCAAATTGGTTGTAGGTGATGATGGTCGTTTTCTCAAAACCGTGCATTGGATTGAGCTGTAACTTGCCACGCTTGTTCTTCTTACCATGATGATTCTTCCCTAAAAATTTCATGAAAAACCATATCACGGTTTCTAAGATATCCTTAAATAAATTTCTACACTTTTGAAAGTTGTGAATGAGTAAAAAGTCAGTATGCACAAAGAATGTCAAAAGCCACTTCCCCAAACTGAATATGTCACATGTCCTCATGCAAAAGAAGAGTTGTCATCTTAGTTGTAAATATCCATCCCCCCGAAACTAATGATACATCATATACTCATGCTTTAATGAGACTCTTCAAGGTAGAAAACAAGTTTTGATCTACACATCAATCCTCCATATTGTTATAAAATTTATTTATTGATAAAAATGGTCATTTTTCAATTGTTGTGTATGGTAGGACTGCTTCAAAGTAGTTCAATAAATCCTCTCAATCATTTCCATACTTACAAAAATATTAATGACAACATATAGCACCAAAAATCCAATTGCAGCAAGCATAAAGCCCATATCCAGCTAAGAATGAGAATCTCAAAGCGCCAAGCCATTTCAAAATAGTTGATAGCCACCATAGTCAATAAATATCTGTGTCAATTATCTAATAATATAATTTTGAAAACAGAGCATGGATATAGAAATGACTATGTATTGCTGCTCCCAAAACTCAGATTACTTAAAACATAATCATTGAAATACGTATTCTGCTATTACCTTGATTTTTGCCTCGGATATACCTTCACCTTCTGAGATGTAGCAATGAAATGAGATAGAAATAGATGGTTGGTCATGAAGCCGTGGGCTGAGAATGGCTTAACACTAACAATTGATGCTTTTGTTATGTGGATAGAAACCATGTAATCATGAAATCTCATATCCCAAAAAAAACTTGGTTTGCTGCCATGTAAATATAAGCATGTTTTCCCAGAGGCTGGTCTGTCTTTCATTATTATCGGAATATTTACGTAGTGACAACAACATCTATCTTCCATTATGAATCACAACATCAAATATGCAAGAACCATGATAACAATCGTAAGCGAATGTAGGCATCAGTGAACCATGAAACTCATACCTCTGAATGTATTCTCTGTTATATGGCGACATAGACTTCTACCACTGTAAGTTCTCATGAAGAAGCAACAATGCCTTGTGTTCCTACAGTTGGTTCTTGTGTGATAGTAGTAGATCTTTTTTTTCAATGGTTTTCTAGGCTTCTTGAGATAATTAATGAATTCAGAAAACTCCTTGCTTAAGTATACAACTCCATCACCATCAAAGTCCCCAATCATTTTTGCTTGTACTTTAGAGAACATTTTTAATTGGAAACAATATGCAAACTTTGAATCTGGTCATGAACTTGCTGCAAATTATTACAGGACTACCTTTTACCACTGGTTGTAAATACCTCATTAATGCTTGAATACCGATCTTCCAATTTTGGGAATCCATTAGCTGTTATCTCAAAATGTGATTGAGTTGGTCTTGCTTTGTTATGGACACTACATGAGAAAGTTACATACTTCTTATACAATACATATGCATGTTTCTATTTCAATAGAAATCATTCAAAACCCATTATTGGTGCAAAAAAATAATTCTCCCCCAAACTAAATGCAAAGCATGCCCTCATGCATCATTTCCTCAATTTGCAGCCATAGAGGATTTGTAGTTCCCACATGCATTAAAAAAACCCCGAATATGGAAAGAACAACCTTCAAGCAACTGCTTTATTTCTTCTCATTGTTGGTTTTTAAGTGGTAGTAGCAAGGATTCTTTTCTTACTGCTATTTCTTGTGTGGAAGCAACAATACTTCCTATTGTTGGTTCTTGTGTGACAACAATAAGGTATCCTTTGATTATTTTCATGCTTGGATGGTTGGGTTGGTGAGATGTTGGGTAGGACTTTGAATTGGATGTGCGTGAATGATGAAGTGTTAGAATTGAGTGGGCAAGGATGTGAATGGATGGATAGAAAATGTTATATAGAAAATAGAAATGGATAATGCTTAGTGGTTCTTCACGACATATTCCTAAATCTTTAATAAATAAAAAACTCATGCTATTTTACCTCAAGTTTTACCTCCATGGAAGCCTTGGTTGACATGAATGGACTGGTGTATGCTAGAGCTATGTAGGCTGATCTGCTGCTGAGACAAATGTATATGAGAGCTGAAATTGAATGAGGTTGAATCTGATATGAAATGATGTTGTGCTGGTTGCATGTAAGACTAACTACTGAGACAATTGATGAGGAGGAATTCTACCATAAAAGCAGAACGATCATTCTATTAATATGAAAATCAACTGCTGGAATGAAAATGGAAAGGAATTGCAAAACTACTGAAACAAATGATGTTGAAAATCACTATTGAAACCATTAGATCACATAATATTCAACTGCTACAAACCGAGGCACAATTCTTACCATGCGAATGAATGTGCTGAAGTCGAGCATGGAAATAAATCATTTGATTACCGTCAATTAATGTATGCGTTAACCAATGTGAAGCAACTCACCTTTGATGACAATGATCTCTAAAGTACCTTAGTGCATATTAATAGGTACAAATGAATGTGTTTGAGTCGAGTCTCCTGCAATATTTGTCAATCAAGAGGCATTGATGAATCCCCATGAATAACAACAAAGAAATCTGCCATTGATTCATGTAGATATCAGGGCACTATAAAACTCTAATCTTGATCCCAGATGATGTGTTGGAGTCAATGGGACAAGACCATTGGAATGTGGACCTTAATGAATTACACATCATCCAATATGAGTACAAAATAAATGATTGTGAAGAATCATAGTGAAAGATAGAACCAACATGAAACTCAGAAGTGGAAAGTATATCTGAAGTTGTGATGTAGTAGTGATGGCAAATAAAAAGGTTAAGGTTGAATACATAAGCAGTGGAAAGTGGGTCTTTGACATGAATGGATTTTTAGGATTTTGAAATGAGGAGGGTGAATGAATCTACCATAGCACAATTGGCTTCTTGAGAGCTTTATTTCGGTAGCAATTGGTATGACAAGTGTGATGAGCTTAATGTTGTCTTAAAATGATTCTTTGCATATAGCAATGGGACTTGAAATATGGAAAATTGGTATCTATATGGTTTTCACATAAATATCTCCATTTTTATGTGCTCAATCCATTTTCAAATTGAGAAAAATTCTTCAAGAGTCACTCGTGCATGTATTGACCTTTTTCTTCAAAGGACCTGCAAAAACCTAGCACTTACCTGCAATAAAACATGAGATGATGGAAGAAGAGAGATGATTGGTATTTATTCATCCAACAATTATTAAAAAATTCAACAAGCAATTACTCATAAAACAAATCCAAAGAAAAATAAACAAAGCAAAATCCATTTTATACCTGCGGGAGAGCAATGTCCATCTAGACTAACCAATAGTATTCTGATCATAGCTTCTTCGTTCTTTGTCCAATTTGAGTGATTCCAAATCCAAATGAAATTAAATTCATAGGTATATTTCCCTTAAAAACATGTTTTTAAAATTCTATGTAATGATATTCCAAATCACTCAGTAACAGTCTGCATGACAAGGTGTTTTTTTTCGAATTATGGACTAGACCAATAGTCATGGTTTTAGGATTAACTTTTTCGTTTGATAATAGATTGATGTGATTCCAATTGGAGATGAAAGTATATTAATATAGGTATATCCATTAGGAACATTTTTTGAATCCAATAATAATTGATAGGTCAAATAATCCAATGAACAGTCTAGGAAACAATGTTTTAGGAATGCTGATTTGTGATAGGAAGTCGGTATTTTGGTCATAAAATGTGCATACGATATTGAAATTGAGTGATTAAAATTGCATTGTAAACTATATTAATAGGGTAATATACCATTGACACAATTTTGAAATATATTTCCAATAAGGATTCCAAAAAGTTATTGTCCCGGCTCTATTCCTAAGATGTCTGCTTGACACCCTGTTAGTATTTTGACCATAAATTTTTTGTTTGATGCCCAATATCAAAAATTCAAATTGTTATAGAAACTATATTCAAAGGGATAATTGGTATGTATTTTTTTTTAAAATAATTCCATTTGGTCCCCCAAAAAAGGACTGTCCCAACTGTGTTTCTATAAAAATTTCAAGCCAAAATGTCACAAAAATCCAATAAATTAAATTTGGCCCCCAAAAAGTGACCGGAATAAGCGTGAATGTTTTTAGTGATGTAAATTTAAATATAAGACACACCCACACCAAAAATTCCAAGCATTGAGCACCTAGATTGACTTACATAGTCTATTGCAGTCGCAGCTACAACTTTTAAAAAATGACATAATGTTGAAATAAAGCATGTGTTATTTTATGGACATTAGAGGAAATTTCAACTCAAAATAGGCCTTTTAACTTTAACTCAAATTCAATGTCATCATGTGTTAGCCAAGGAAATTTATTTAAATTTGAAATATCATATAGGTCTTAAACACTTTTTTAAAATAAATTTGGGGATAGGTATCATAAAAAACTACTTTTTTTGTTTGTATTTTTGACATATCTCCCCGTTTTTTACTCAAATTTTGATCACGAGAGCTCCTTGGATGCGGAATTAAATTCCACATCCAACGAGTACCCACTAAGCATACTTTTGATGGTCATCATCATATTTTTTCAGGTATTTCTTGTTTCTGGGTAGCAAGGTCCATCAAAAGTATACCAAGTGGGTACTCATTGGATTTAGAATTTAATTATGCATCCAATGAGCTCTCTCGATCGAAATTTGAGTAAAAACACAGGGAGATATGTCGAAAATACAAACAAAAAAGTAGTTTTTTCTTTTCTTCCTCTAAAATTAATAAATATTATTCTATTATTTTAACTATGATTTTATTAATTTTTTTAGGAGGCCCATTTTGAGTTGAAATTTCCTCTAATGTGTTATATATATAATTGAAAACCAAATACATGCCATTATGTGCAACACACATGTATCTCAAAATCATAAATTTTCACCTACAGTACAGTCATAGCTAGGTGTTGCAGCTCACTGTAACAGCTGGGTGTTGCAGCTCACTCTCATAGCTGACAGTCACAACTGGGTGCTGCAGCTAACAAATTCATGCCAAAGTTCAAGCTTGAAGGGTTCCATAATCATTGGCTCATTTTTCTATGGATCCTTCATTCACCTTCCCTAATTATGTAATTTTGTTTTCATGAAAGTTTTTTTTTTGTAACAAATAGAGACAAATTAAATTTTGAACATTGAAGACAAAAATGATTTAAGGATTTTGCTCAAATAGTCAAAAATTCCAAAAAATTCTTGAAAACATCTCATACCCATTCCTTATCTTTCTACTTTCTAAGCTTCCAGATTGCAACAAGGCGCAGGAAGAGAGCATACTTATTCAAAAATAAAAATAAAACTTGAAAAAAAAGCATGGTTTTATTATGTTATTCTATCCTACCCTATTCTACTTGGAAATATAAACAAATTTCAAGTGTGTGCATATTTCCAATGGAGCCACTTTCAAAGAACTGACTCAAATATGCTCATACTCCCAATAGAAAAATATAACTTTATGAATGCTAGGATATTAGAGATCAACTTCCCTTGAAATGATGGTGCCAATAATTGTTGAAGTATGGAATGATGCTGCAGATCGATGATAGATTGAAACCAAGCTTCAATATAGTCTTTGTTCCCTTGATTTCTCATGGATGTTACACGATGAAGCTCCTTAGTAAACTGATCTTCCTCAATGCATAAGAGATTCGGATCTAATGATGTAAAGGATGTTTCAATTTTTGGTTCCAATGTTTTTTCGTCATCAAATGTTACATGTGGCATGTTGATCTTGGCTTCTTGCATATGAGGACTAGAAGAAACTCCATCTCCAAATCTTGGATTTAAAACATGTTCAGGCCTTATATGGATTTGCTGCAACAACACACAATCTTTTTGTAGCGGTGTATGTGAGATAGAACAAGAGGGAAATGTTGGAACATTTTGCAGTTCAGCACTGTAAGCATACTGTACTACTTTATTATGGTTAGGGTGGAGGGTGGATTGGACAAGAAATTGTGTTGGATACCAAAGAGTTTGATGAGAAAATAGATGTGGCTAATGTAGAGGATTGATTTGTGAGGTTGATATTGAAGGACCAAGGTGTGTTGTAGCATGAGGGAGAGTGGCCATGTGATCATAAGATAGGCCATTCCAACCTTGTGGATAAGGTAGGTAAGAGTTAAATTGAGGATGCAACAACTTCCATGGTAGAAGAGTATTCAATGATTGAGTATGAGAGTAAGGAAATGGAGGGATAGAATTTTGAACCATACATGTAGGCCATGGTTGCCATGATTGTTGCAATGCATTGGATGCAACTCCTGTATCTCTTTGATATGTTTCTTTCATCCTTGGTAAGGAGGGACATAGATATGTGGAATGATTCAAGTCACATATGCCAAAAATTGTGGGACTATCCAAAGGACAATCCATTGCAAGATGTTTCTTCTCACACTGAGGGAAAACTGTTTCTTCAAATTCCTCATGATTTTCCTTAACCTGCAAAACAACCAATTCTAAATTTAGTGAATCATTGATATCATCATTAGAATTTTTAAATACATTACTGATTTCAACTCGTAAAACTCTTGTTTTTGCAGCAGATTTCAAAAATAAAGATAAAATTTTCTTAGAATTCTTACTGGTCTTGAAGTTTCCTCTTGAATACCTTCTATATAACTCACAAATATCATCATATGTTAACTGAAATACATTACTTGTTCCCATCAGATTTAATATTTCTAAATATTCAACTTGGATTCCCTTGAGTAGAAGTGTTTTTAAGGTCTCCTTCCCCAGTTTCCTTTGTTTGGATCTTTGGAGGTTATATTGAAAGATTTCTATGTATTCCTCAAGAATCTCTTCTTCTCCTTGTGTCATTTTGAATATGTCTTCATTGACTTTGCAATAATCTTGGTGCCTTTTCAAGAATACATGTTTCATGTCTTCCCAAGTTTTATACAATTCCCATCGAGGCTCATGAACCATTGGAGGGTTGTTCCTTTTAGACTAAGGGGAAACACATTCAACTTTTTATCATTAGAACAATAACCATATCCTTTACAAAGTATTTTGAATTGAAATAAAAATACATCAGGTTCTTCATTTTCCAAACCGTGGAAATTTGGTAGAACATGTGGGGAAATTCCTTTCGTTGGTGCCACTACTCTCGAATCTCTGATGGGAAATTCGAAGGTAACAACTTCTCCATCTTTCTTACCTACCATCTCTTCATAGATTCTTCATGTGCTATTCTGAGGATCCTCCTTCGAATATTCCTGTCAACTTGTTAGTAGAATGGGTGGTGCTTACAACACCACTAAGGGGAATGATAATATTTATGCTCCAAAGATTGAAAATGAAATGAAACTAAATGTAAAGACAGAAAATTCACACTCAAAATAAATTCAATAAACTGAAATGTAATCATGCAACCTACATTCCCTACTTTAACAATGCATCTATGAAACAATGTCAGATGTACTTTTGTACCATTGATAACTTCCACGGCAACGACGCCAAAATGTTGGGCCCACTATATGCTAGTTAATTAAAACTTAACATGCAGAGTGCTTAACATAAATTGTCAACCCGAGGAATTATTTTATTTCAAAGGTATCGTGCAAGATCTATGCGAGCACAATTTCTACCTGACACTATTATCTATTGGTATGCAATCAAAACTCTTTGTAAACTACATCACACCTTCTTTAAAATAAATCAAACCCTAATACCATTCATCAAATCACACTGTAAGCCTAATCACACTTCAAACATGGAAATAAAAATCAACTCTTACAAAGAAATATCTAACTACATAAACCTGGAAGAAATGCTATGTTGGCCAATGATCAATTAAGATGAATTAAGAGGAAAACAACTATGATAAATCTAATGAAATCATGAACTAAATAATAAAAACAACTATGATAAATCTAATCTATGAAAGAATGAACTAACAAATAAACACATCTACAAAACAAAACACCTCCAATCAACACTACTGGCATCTGCTTAGGGAAGAGGGCCCTTCCTCCACTGAGCACAGCTGGATCTCCACAATGAATGTCTACAACTCTAGAATTAGGAAACTGTGAGCATGTATTATCAAAATGGAATGATTATAATAGATTTGGATCAAATCATATAGAATAATATTTATTTCTCTCCTCCCCTTCCTCATTGAGTTTGATTACATATTTATACATAAAATTATTGCATGGAAATGAGGAACAAAATCCTCAACTTGTGATATGTAACAGCTGAAACACAGTCGTAACTACTAACAACTTTGGAACTGGCCGCAACAGTAAATCTAGAAAATACCCTCTCAAATAACCCCCTGTATATTGCAAACAGTGGCTTTGTTTGGAAATGTCCTCGTGATTCAAGTAAATGAGGTTCTTATGCACAAAACCCATGTCTCGGATTTTCGGTTAAGGCTGTAACAAGTAGATGTGAGCGTCCTGTACATGAAAAATCACTCCACAAACCATCATTAGTAAAATTATGCATAATAGAATTCAATTCATCATAGATAAAGGAAAATAATCATTATTAACTACTTAAAACATCAATGGAAGTAGTATGTTGTTTTACGCATAGTTACAACAAATGGATGGAAAATGGAATGATAAATGGGCGATAATGGGAAGAAAATAGATGAAATATATGTCGATAAGGGATGGAAAAATGGACATTTCTATGGCCCAACAAAAGTCATCAAATCTACTTAGAAGTCTAAAACAATGGAGAGCATGATTTGTGGCTTGAAAATGTTAGGTCCTTTATTTCTGGTTTTATAGTTTTTCTTTGTAACACAATTATTGACTAGATATATTTGTTCTTCACATCTCATGAACTTGTAGATACAGACCTAACGCTTGGCTTATTGAGACTCGTGGTGTAAATGGAAATTATTATGAAATTCAAACTATTACAACACTTTTTCTAGTTGGGCGTAAAGGAGTTGGGAAAAGAACTCTCATTAACAATATACTACGGGTGCTCAGCTGTGAAAACAAAAGATTAGATAGAGCTCAATATTTTTGTAAATTCTGCTTCTTTAAACACTTTCTTCTTCCATTTGTTGATAGGATTGCTAGTTTATCAGAACTGGTAATATTTACATTTTAGTATTTTTTTCACTTTAATGGTAATATGCTCGCAATGGTCTTTCCAAAAAAATGGTTCAGTGGATTTGCTTTAGCCTGTACTATGTGTTATTCATTTTTTCTTCTTATTCATAGAACTTTTAAATAGGTCTCTATTTACACATGGAACATTTGGCTAAAATTGAAATGAGTGGGTTCCTTTTCTTTTTCAGACAATTCATCTGCTGAAAGTGGGATCCTCTTACACCAGGAATACATGGTTCTTGGAACTTCAATATCATTTTGCAATTTTGATAGTAGAGACTTGTTAGAAGATGTTTCCAAGGATTTTCCTATCTTGAAAAAGTGGATGTTTAATGGTATACAACATGGAGAAATGGTTTTAAGGTTAGATTTATTATTTACAAAGTACTTATATTCTATATTTTTTTGTACTCTTACTTTTACTCTAATGCATATTAGCTCTAAATTTTCTCATGACTAGGTCATCTTATGACATCACTTTAAGGAAGTTTATGAAGCAAACAACATGTGACAGACTTGATAATCTCAGTAAAGTAAGGAAAGCCAATTTTGTGATATTTGTTCTAAGTACATTTTTGTTCTCCAAATCATGGAAAATGTGGATACACTTGCTTCCGATACACTGGTGAAACTTTTCAGCTTCCCATATATTTCATTTAAAGGTTTAAATTCTCATGAATTCCCTCGATTTTTTTGTCACATGACTGGCAACAACTGTATCTAATCCTTTTACTGTGACCGAGCTTATGTGAAATGACTGTCTTTTGTTGAATTTAGAAAATGAAATTTTATTATATCATAGTAGGAGTATGATGGCCCTGGCTATACCTATAGGGATACAAACAGAAGGTTATTTAATCTTCCTACCATTTGATTTTGCTATGTTGACTGACACAGTGACAACAAATTTCAAAATTGAATCTTAAAATAGCAATGTTCTGGAGCCTTTGGCTTAGCGCTGGTATCCTTGGATTTTTTTATTTATGAGGACGTTGCACTCTCTATTAGAAATATTTGAAAACATTGGCCAAATGAGAGATAAAAGTATTCCATGTTACTATCATACAAAAGAGAATAAGTTTCTTATCTGCTTGTCTCACTTAAGCTACTGCCCATGATCGCTTGCCATAGGTCTTGTATGCAAAGGTGCCCTAATTATGATAACCATTATGTTATCATGTAACTGATGACACTTTGTGTGTGTGTATTTATTTATTTAGTATTTTTCCGGGTAACAAAGCATGCGGTTCTAATGTGTGGTATCTATATGAATTCGATCTTTATATTAAAATGGCCTTTATGATGGGTATTAAAATGGTATTTTTATATGTAGTATTTCTTGATTTTGTACAATGATTTGAATTGATAAGATAACTTTCATAAAATGATTTGATTTCTTTTTATAGTTTTTAATGTGCAAGATAAAAATGGGTGAGAGGAAGATTGAAATTTTCATCTATGTTTTCATATGAAGAAAGATAATATGATCGACCATCTATGTAAGAAGTCTCATGGTCAACACTCTCAATAGCCTAAACATGGCCCCTTTTTTCCCAATGATTGACATGCATAAATTTAATGGCTCAAATTGCTCAAGTTGTGTTACTCAAATGGAACATTGTTTTTCACTCCATGACATTAAGGATGATACCCAAAAGATAAAAATCGAGGTCTTATAGTTAGACTTAGAATGTTGGTAATACCGGAAATGGTACCATAAATCTCATTGTCTTTATTTCCCTTGGATTCAAATTAGGAAGGTCCTTCATGATTATTTTGAACATGACAATCGTTGACCAAATTATGCCAAAGAAGCATATTTATGGACTACATTACAAACTTTGAACAATTGGCAATCTGTGATGGCCTCTTGAGTGTTGCTTTTGGAATGTTTCATCAATGTCCTAAAAGAGGCAATTCAATGGTCTAAAATGACTCTAGGTACCTTTTGACGAATATTAATTTTTTTTATTAATGTATGTGTAACTTAGGTTTGGGAAATTCTCACATGCTCTCCAATTCCTCTCGCATGACTTATGTTCAATTTATATTCTGAACAGTGTCCTACTTAGAGTGAAAGACAGAATGCCTTTGGAGGCTTGGAGTCACAAGAATTGTAGTGTTTCACACTTGAGAATATTTGGCTGTGTGGCATATTCACATGTGACTAATGAAACAAGAAAGAAATTGGATGAAGTGACAAATGCACTTTTATTGGATATAGTGAATTATACAAATCTTATAGACTATACAATTCTATCACTAAAAATTTGTTTATAAGTAGAGACATAGAGTTCAAGGAGGAATAAGCATGGGATGGAAGCATTTATGAATCAATTACAGGTAGAGTAGCATTGTATCAAGGTGAAGATGATGCAGAATGTACAATGTGGACAACCAACTC
Organism: Pseudotsuga menziesii; assembly: GCA_001517045.1. Classification (NCBI taxonomy): domain Eukaryota; kingdom Viridiplantae; phylum Streptophyta; class Pinopsida; order Pinales; family Pinaceae; genus Pseudotsuga; species Pseudotsuga menziesii. The sequence continues at coordinate 50,453 of LPNX010219213.1, forward strand.
CATAGGGACATGTACCAGTAGCTAGCACTCCAAAAAGACCAACAACTGGATGATATCATTTATATCGCTAATTTGTTGTTGGAAAAGTTTAGAATAGCTATGAAAAAGGAATTTGAGACGATTCAATTAGGGTTGATGAAATATTTTTTATGGATTGAAATGACACAATCTGAAAATAGAATTTTTGTTGGTCAATTAAAAGATGCTAAAGATGTTTTGAAAAGATTTGGAATTTTGAACTTCAAGCCAGCTAAAACACATATAACAACATGTACTAAGCTAAGTAAGGAGGATTATGGATCCTATGTAGATCCAACACTATTTGAAACATTAGTTGGAAGCCTATTGTACCTCATAGAAAACAAACCAGATATTATGTATGCAGTAAGTTTGAATTCCCAGTTTATGGAGTTTCCAAAAGAGCACTCAATGGTAGGTAAGAAAAAGAATATTGAGATATTGCAGATAAAATAGGTTATGTAATTTTGTATTCCATGATTTCATATTTTAGATTGATAGGATACACAGATAGTGATTTCACTGGAAATGTTGATGACCAAAAGAGTATATCAAGGTGTGTATTCAATTTTTGGTTCAGATGTTGCCCAGCGGGAATCAAAGAAACAACCCAAAGTCACCATTTCATCAGCAGAAGCTGAATATGTAGTTGCAACATTTGCAGCATGCCATGCAAAATGGATTAGAAAAGTACAATCTAAGTGATTACATAACATGAAGATCCAATTGTGATTTTTTGTGATAATAGTTCAACAACTACCTATCACAGAACCATGTATTTCAGAAAAAGGAACAAGCACATTGATACTAGGTACCGTTACATTAGAGAGATGGTAATTAGTTTGAGTTTTGTAGATCAAAGGAGCAACTGGAAGATATATTTACAAAGCTTCTAGAAAGACACTGTTTTGAAATTCAGAGACAGAACTTAGGTATTTTTATTTTGAGAATTTTGTAACTACAACAATTGGTGGTCGAATTCTAGGGAGTGTTGGAATATGAATTAATTTCTCCAAATGTTCAAATTGAATCAAATTGCAAACCATTTGTATACCTTTGTATCCATTTGGTAGCTATGAAATTAACTGTGGTTGTTATTCAAGTTGTAACTGGAGAAGTATTCATAAATGTTGAAAGACCAAGAAGGGGTTATGTATCTTTTGTAATCATTTTTGGAAATACATGTGTAGGGGAATGAGAGAAGAAAAACAAAGCCTTTTCACCATTGAAAATTAGGTTTATGATAGTTGACACCAAAACAGATCCTTTTCATGTCAAAAATTGAAATATTTATTTTTTTTATTAATTTATACTGTTTCGTTAGTTATCCGATGACATTTCCATTCTTCTGACGCTAACAGTTTGTTGGATATCTAACCCCCATCATTGGTATCCGATGACAATTTAATGCATTCAACGGCTGATTTAATATCATTTGTTGTCTAAAAAATGATGATGGGAGGTCAAAAAACCAACGGCAATGCCATGCATCCGAGGTTGGGAAATCGATGCTTGTTCATCGCATATTAGACACTGAAAGGATGTAAGACCTAGAATTATGCTGTCTAAAAAATGACGATGGGAGGTCAGAAAATTGACGGTGATGTAATGCATCCGATGAGATATTTGTTAGGGATGTCAGGAAATTGATGCTTGTTTGTCGCATATTCGACACCAAAAATATGTAAAACCCAACATTATGCTGACCAAAAACAATGACAAAAATGATCCATCGAAATGTTGACGAGAATCATGAAGATGTCGAATATCCAACGAATTCTCACCGATGACAAAAAAAAAGTAATTGTCGAAAAACAGATAGGTGTTTGTCAAATGTCAAACAGTACATCTGTCAGATTTTAGGCTAAAATTTTGTTGTGGGATTTTGCGACTACAAGGTGCACGAAGGTTAAAACAAGTAAGGACTACGAAATCCTGTAGGACCAGCACAACCCAATGGAAGAGATCTAGAGAGGTCGAAGATGTACAGATGAGCTGAATTTCATGGAGACAATTTACATGAGAGCTAAAACCATATCGAGGTTGCAAAACCTGGTAGGGTCCACTTGTTTTGACGACCATGATCTTGCATGGCATAGATCTATGGTGGAGAGGTGTTTTGCTGCCAAAATATGCAGAGAGGATAAAGAAAAGTGGGGATGCGACATTTCAGTAGAACCCACATATTTGGATGGTAGAGATTGGGTGAAGATATGATCAATGGTCTAGGTTTTATTTCACGATGAGGAGATGCATGGAGGTTATCAGGGGGAAGTGCTACGAAATGTGGGTAGACCCCGCACTTGTGGATGATAGGGATCTGGCAAAGATTTGATCAATGGTAAAGGATGGATTTTGTGATGGAAATAAGTGTGAAGGTTAGCAAGGAAGAGGATCGTGAAATCCTGCAAGGGCTGTAGCATAGAACAATTGATATTTCTCATAGGAGGAATCTACGGCTGTGTTTTATTTTGCATAGCCAAGGGTGCGAGGAGGAAAAGGATCAGTTCAAGTGCAAAGAGAAGTTGGGGCATGGAAAATATTCAATGATGTAGATCAATTTTGAGGAAATAAAATTGTTGTAATATGTTCTGAAACATATTTTTCAGTCAGGCGATCCCACCTCTCAGACGTCGCAGTTCCATTTTTTATCCAGCATGTCTATGATCCCTTATTTCCTGTTTTAGGTGTAAACCGTGGTGAATATGCCACCTCAGGATTTTTTTTAGTATTTTTAATGATGATTTGGGATTGATTCCCCCATTTTGTAACTGAATTCGGCTCTATTTTGAGGTTGTCCTCGGGAGCTCATGAAACTATAAATGTACCCTCGATAGAGAACGAAAGGGTTGGAGCTTTCATTCAAAAAGTGTTCTCCTCTTGGTTTTTTAATCTCTGTAAGCTCTCTTAGAATTATTAATGAGAAACATTCTTGTGCCTTTTTGAGATTCATCACGGTGTTCTTCATTCAGTTTGTGTTTCCTGATTGCATCATGCTCATTTCTATGATTTCTTGCTAATGCTCTCTAGTTGCATATGAGGAATTTGTTTCATTAAGCGCTCCTTCTATCATATTTTTCATTTATGATGTGTTTATGATGACTGTTATAGGATCCACTCTTTGTTAACTACTCTATATCATTTATCAGACTTTATTGTTGTTGCTACTAAGGCGGTGCAAGAGATTCACTCGCAGATAGGTGCCTCTTGCTTCACTGGGATTCTTCCTCTTTCTCCTATCACTCTTACAAGATATTTGACTATTTGTGACACCTACATTTCCTTAGAGTACAAAGGAAAATCCTCACTCATTATCATTGTAATACCCTTGATTTATTTCAGGATGTGACTCCATTGCTTAATGGTTTTTCTTGTTTGTCTTTCTCATCGTCTTTAAATCTACCAACACCTTGTTCTTATTAGAAATATGGCATTATGTGTACTTGTTTAAATCCATATGTGGATGTTAAATACCTTGTGACAAGAGAGATCCTTCTCTGATTGTATTGGCTAGAATACAATTTAAATATTGGTTTGAAATGGTTACCCCTGTGACTTCCTACCACAACCATAGGAAAATTACAGGGTGATAACATATTCAAGATCTGATTTTTATGATAATTCTGATAATGACATGGTTGAATATGAAATTTTTGTACATGAATCACCTTCAAGTCCCAAATGGGATGAGAAAACCATACAAGTTGTTGGGGATCTAGCAGGAAATCCTCTAGATCCTAGGAAAACATGATTCCAATTTCAGAATGCTTCTTATGCAAGTGAAATTGCTCTTGTTGAGAAATGGTATATGATGATTGGATATTATCCACAGTCATATCAGGAAGCTTGTCATGATCCAAGGTGGAAATCAACCATGCAAGATGAATTCAATTCTCTCAAAGAGAATGAGACATGGGAATTGGTTCCCTTGCCTCCCAAGAGGAAGCTTGTGCAATGTAAGTGAGTATTTTGAACCGAAATTGTTGCAGATGGTTCTGATGTTAAGTACAAGGATATATTAGTTTCAAAGGGATTCTTTCAAGTCCAAGGAATGGACTACACCGAGACCTTTTCACTGGTTGCAAGGATGGATTCAATCAGGATAGTTCTAGCCATTGCCACTAGTAAATGTTGGGAGGTTCACCACATGGATATGAAGAGTGCATTCCTCCAATGTGAACTACATGAATATATCTACATGCAGCAACCTGAATGTTTCCAATAGGATCCTTCACTTGTTTTCAGGTTGAAGAAGTCACTCTATGGGCTCAGGAAAGCCCCAAGGGTTGGGTATGCTAAAATGGATAGTTTTTTGCTCTCAATTGGTTTAATTCAATGCAATTATGATCCAAATGTGTATTTGTAGAAATTTTATGATGTATTGCAGGTTATTGTACTATATGTGGATAGCCTCTTAATTACAGGGAGGTGCACCAAACAAATTGGATCAATTAAGGCATCTCTACACAGTGAGTTTGAAATGACTGATCTAGGATTGCTAAAACAATTTCTAGGATTGGAAATTGAGCAATATGAAAGAGGAATCATGCTCATCCAACATACGTATGCTTCATAATTGCTAATAAAGTTCAAAATGGTTGATTGTAACGTAGCCAAGTTCCCATTTCTTTCTAGCATAAAACTAGGTGAATTTGATGATTATCCTTTGGCATATTTCTCATTGTACACGTATATAGTTGTTAGTTTGGTTTACCTTACACATACCATGTAATTTCCCTTTTTGAAATTTTATTAAATGACCAATTTTTTCACTTTTTCCCCAATTTTCGACCTTAACTAGTTTTGATGTCTAGACCTCCAAATTGACCCAATTGCTCCAAATTTTTCTCAGAAGGTACATGACTGATATTAAAAATTAAATAGGATTTTCATGGATTTTTTATGACCCCAAAAGTACTTATTCAAGCTTGTTTAATGTTCTGTTCAAAGTAGGAGTCTTTACTAGCAAATTGGGGTTCCAATTCCCCCTAGGTAATTGCCGAAAATCGATTCTTAAATGGTCCAAAAGTCACTCAAATTTCTGAAAGTATGTAGGGGATGTGTAAGGTACATTTCCAAAGTCTCATATTCATCATGGTTAATTTTTTACAGGATGTTATGACTCTTTCCAAAACAGCTCCCAAATCACAATTTCGACCCTTGGGGATAATGCACCAAATATTCTCCCAATGCAATAAAAATGAGTAAAATGGATTCCAATTCTTGTGTACTGAGAATGAGACTTGAAATACACATTAATTAAATTCCATTAATCATAAATGTATCATATATACATTCCTCCATTTGAAGTAACAAGCATTACCATGGAATATAGCAAAATAGAGTGGAAATGGTCATTGTTTGCTCATTAAAGGTCATTTTGGCATACAAATATTGGGTATTTCAAATTGAAACTTTCTAAGAATTAAGAAAAGAGAATATTTAACTGCTTACAATCATAAATATATCAGGAATATCTCTCCCAAAAATTACATGAGCTCACCCAAGGCACAATCCCTCCATGAGCATGAATATGCAAAGAAAACTGGAAATGGTGGAGAGAAAGTGCTGCAATAGAAGAATCCACATGCTTCCATATAGATTACACCTGAAAATAAGAATATATTAAATATCCATGAAATACCTGAGTATCCTCTCCAAACACCAACTTGGATGGGAATATTTCACCCTCGAAATTGGCTAAGGCAAGAAAACTAGTCATCCACTAGNAAAAGCCATTATATTTGTTGATTCCTATATTTTATAATTATACTTATCCTTATAAGGTTCCCAATCCATCCAAAAACTCAATCCAATTCTAATTTGGTTTTGTGCTCATGGTTTGCCAAGTGTCCTCCATTTCCTAACCTTCAACCTTCCCCAAATTCGATTTGGAGCCCATTGAGCTTCCTCAACTCACATGAGATATCTATTGGATTATATATTTATAATTGAAATGTTATATATGTCATATTTCATCCTTCATATCTGATTTTTTTCATAGGTTTCATAGCATCTTCATCATTGTTGTCATAGAGCTAGGGAATCTAGTCCAAGTGTGTCACTAGCTCCAAAATGACTCTTCCTTTCCCATGTAAGTTAAATTTCCTCCAAAATTCCACCTATGATGCATATGGACAAGTGTATTATCCTTCTAAATCATCCAAGAACTTTTAAACTTACCATGGATTCGAAATTGCAAGAGGGGGATGCCAGGTGGCACATAAATTCTAGCTTGTGTGGGCCCCATAGTCTCCATGTGTCTCCATGCTCCATTGCCACTTCAATTTTCTCTTGTATTTATTTATTTATCTCCTTTAGTAAATATTTATTCCATTCCAATGTTTAGGAATCATTCATTTTTCCCCTTATTCCAAATCCCAAATCTTCCACTCCGAACCTAGGAAACTAGTAATTTTACTCCTTGGCAATTATTTGACCCTTAGCATCAATTTGAAAAGCTCTCATGAATATGGAAAATGTGATTAGGCCATTGTCACCAAATGAAAATTTTGGGACATGAAATACCATACCTGATTTACCTTATGTTTTTAGTGCTGTAGCAAGGTATATGCAGCACCCACATGAGCTCCATTAGAAGGAAACCAAAACTATCCTTCAATATGTTCAAGGAACCAAGAGTTTTGCGGTACACTATGCAGCTAATTCTTCACCAGAACTAGTTGTATTTTTTTATTCGAATTGGGATAGAGATACCAATTGTAGTAGGGATTTTTCCTTGCTACAGGGGTAGGAATGGCTCCCTTCTATCTATAGGACGGAAGGGTAGTTTCCTGTTTGGAGAAATGTAGGAAAGAAAAACTGAAATGAAACTAGACAGAAATAAAAGCAAAGACCAAGAACCCCTGTGCAAATAATGGTTAGGGTTCCACTTCTAATAACTTGCAAACAACTATTAAAAACAGCAATAAACCTGCAAAACAAGTTAATACACAAACCTACAAGCAAATATGGGTTAGAAAACAACTAAGCTACTAAACAAAAGAATGAACAAATAATGGTATACCTCTTCTTTGGTGCAATGGGCCACCATGCCCTGGCTCGAAGAAGCACCTCTCTATCTCACTCAACAATAAAGGAGCTATGGCTCAATGGGGAAGATGAGTGGATGAGAGGAGGATGTGGGTGGCTTGAGAGACAAAGGGTCTCAAGGCATCCATGGGTAGCATAAGAGTATGCAAGGGAAGAGTTGTTTGAGAGTGACCCCCCACCCTCCTTTTATAGCTATTTTTGGGGTTTTAGGGTTTTAAGCCCTTGGTCCAGGATTTATCCCCTTCCTCCCTAATTTTATCTCCTTCTAGGGTTTTAGTCTCCTTTTTGTGGTTTTTAATCCCTTTTCTTCATTCTTAATCCTTTTTGAGGGTGTGGGGATCTAATGGAGTGATACGAGGGTCGTGCATGGGTGTCCTTGGGTGGTGTAGGCCATGTAGAGCCGAGTGAGGGATTTTTTGGGTTAACAAATTCCCCCCTAATGTGTGAGGACAAGATCTCATTGTATGGCTGACGGACATAATAGGATTTGATGTGTAGAGGTGGTGCTTCCAGGGTTGGGGCATAGTGGCTTTTGGTTTTTGTATTAATATGGTTCCCATCAATGGGTGAGATACAAATAATGTGTGACATGTATATGGATGAGGCATGCATCCCCATGTCACATCCCCATGCCTCCGACCGACGAAGAGTATGCAACCAACACATCAAACACGACCGGGAAAACCGCCCCATGAACATAAACAAAAATCAAATGCTGAATTTGGGAGCTTAAATAGGCATCATAACAGGAATTCCAAACATACAAGAATGCATAATCCTTTAATTATACAGTGGAAACAAACATACATTACAGCATTAATCATGTTCATTATCATACTAATATTGCAAAGATGAAGTAACCAGCAGCACTTATCTTTGATGAATAATTCACCCGCAACCAGCTACGTCGCTACAACGTTCCACCCAACCATAGGCCAGCATGCTCATCAATCTCTCAGCACGCTGCCACCCCCTAGCTGGGCATGATTCCTCAAGGACTAAGGGTCAATTGTAGGCTTACACATAGCCAAGGGGACACAAAACAGCCAAACCAAATACCGCTGGGTTTAACAGGCCTTCAACAAGCGGCCAAGCCAGCACCATCCAAGGGACAACCACTACATACCAGCAGCAAAACAACCCTTCCCAGCCCTGTGAAGGAGGAAAAAAAACTAGGAAAATATCCCAAGCCAAGGGTGAGACACAGATCAAATCCAACGGGCAACATGGAGTTGTTCTTGGCCCTAACGTGGCCAAAACAACTCAGCAACAACACCCCAAACCAGGGAAACAACCGCAGCCCAATCAACCAGTGAATAATGGCAACAATTCACAACCCATAGTGAACAGGAAACAACACTCCTAGCATAACCACGGAAGACTCAGCCAACGACTGTGGCATTCAACAGCCACAACTCACAATGCCAGCGATGGAAGCTATGCACAATCCCAAACAGCAGGGAAACTCAGACGTATACCACTACAGAAAATGAATCAATACAAATGCATAGCGGCCCAAACGTAATTGGACACCACAACCAACCGAAAATGTGGGGAAGACCACATCCCCAAAACAAAGACAGTGAGCACGACTCTCACATGGGAAATCGACCTCAACGGTCTGTGCGTGAGGAAAAGCTTGCACCGAATAGCAAAATACACGGGAAAAACATACCCGATTTTTGTGTGAGGATTCCATCCTGTGCATGAGGGGAAACAGTCTCACCCCTGCGCACGAATCAACAGGCCATCCGGAGGATGAATAGACCTCTGCGTGAGGAAGAACAGACTAGCCGTGAGAGCAAGCAACCGGACGTGAAAACCACCGACCATGGGGAGAATGGAGTAGTGGGGAAGATGGAGGAATTACTTGCCTCTTTACCCACATTTTCTCCAGCAATAAATGCCCTCAGCCACTCAGCCATAAATCCCCAACCACCAGCTGAAGCATTAAAGAGGTTGACAAGGTTGGATGAGACAAGGAAAGGTGGCAACAAACAAAGGTGGAAAAACATGGGTTTTTCTCCCAGAGACTAAGGTTTGACAATCCCCCACCCCTTATCCTTTGGAACCATGCCCTTTTCATTCAACGTTGCACTGTCGTAGCTGGTTGTGGTTTTAGTTTTAATTGATGTGCGTATTTACATGATGTCAAATTATAAGGTGCCGGTTAGCACGACAAAACCATCGGCAACTATCCCCATTGCCGAAACATACATGCCCAAATCGATGGTGGGGATTTTGCCTTGAGCTCCTCACCACGATTAATTACAATATATACATCATGCAAACAGGGTCAAAACCAGGGACATTACATTCCCCTCCCCCTTGGAATAACACCATCCTCGATGTTCCATTACATATATACAATACATATACAATTGCACATCAAAATTTCAAAATTGCAGATCTATCCCACATTCAATCATTTACTTTGAATGTTCAAGACCAAGCCTCTTAGCTTCCATGGAATTCCCCTGCTGGTTCTCAGCTTGTAGCTGACCCCGAAGTCTAGGAACTTTGTGGCTATTGCCTTCATCATGTTCCCTCATTGGGTAGTCCCGACGTAAATGATGTCCTCCGCATCTCCAACATTTCACTGGTTGCTTCATCTTTACCTGCTCGATTTCCTTTGAGTCTTCATGCCTAGACCATTTCTTATTGGGTCGCTTGGACAATTGTCCCATTGCTGATCCACCTTCCTTTCCTTTTCTAATTGCTCCCAGAAGGATTTTCACCTCCCTTTGCAAACCCATAGAGTCTTGCAAAATCTGGTGGTTCATTTCACTCTGCCTTCTCTATATCTTGAGCATCTCCCCAAGATTCTCTTGGGTCTTGGAAATCACTTGAAGGAGACTTCCAGCTAAGTCCAACAACTTTTGATCTACTACCATAATCAACGTGCACCACCTGGTTTCACTTTTCTCACCCATGAAATGCACCATTGAAATTCTATCAGACCAAGCATAATATTAAAATCAGTTAGTTAATTGCCCAATTGGCATGAAAGTCCAAGTCTCCTTAATGAGGCTTTCATATTTTTCATGCCTTCCCCCAACAGGCACATGAGCTCATTCATGTCCATTCCTGGGAAGGGAATTAACTATTCCAGCATTCACAATTTACTTTAAGCAAATACACACATTTCATTCTCAATCATACATGCATTTAACAATTCTTGTTTTCATAATGCATAAACATATATATATATATATAATCAAAAGGCAAGAGAGAGCAGTAAGAGTTTTTCTCCTCTTTGTTTTGTTCCATCTTGGAACCCACACCATCATAGTGGATTTTCATGCTCTCAGCCTCTTTCACTTCACCGTGAATGCTAGACCAATCCTTCTTGGTCATGACACTTAGTGTATTTGGTCTATTCTAGACCTCTAAACCATGGAGTCTCTCCACATGGTTTGTCTCAGCTGCTAGGACTCCCCCGTCCTACTAGCACCTTTTTCATTACCGCTCATTCCAAGCTTTCCAGGATAGTCACATGTCCACATGCACCCCTAGGATGCTCTCATAGTCCTCGCTTCCCATGATACCTATATCCAAACATTGAATAGACTCACATGTTTAGTTTATTTTCATCATTTTTACCTCTAGAACAAGAGCTTAAAACATCATAACCAAATCAGACACACATGTATATTCATAAGTAAAACAATCCAATACTTATCTGTATTGTACATTTCCTCGTTCGTCCATAGGATCCTGCTTCGCTTTGCAAGCCTTGGCATCGCCTATGGACTTAGATGTTAGGTCAGCACACAGGATTTTCCTCAACATCAAATAATCAATGTCCAACCAGTACATAACCATGTCAACTGGGCTTGGAACTTTATCATGACCATTTCTAGGTCTAGGATCTACTATGGATCCTTAGGCACATCACAGCCCATTATACACTCATGTCAACAATGACACATACACTTATACCAACCATACACTTATACCAACATACACTTATATCGACCATTACCCTTACTCCGCAACCTCTCACAACAACCATTTACGATTTTACCTTTACCTTTTACCTTTAGCCTGTCAACACAAGCAACACAAGCAATACAAGAAAACTCATCAGCGTTATTGCTCTTAAAACCGTAATCACATTTCATATCATTCACTATCAAGTATTGAGACACCAGGAGTGCGTCCACTCCTTGGAGTGTAATCAATATTGAAAATCCTTTCATGATCCGACATCGGAAAGTGTGCACCCATTCCCGGTGTGTGCCATGCAGGCCCTATCCATATTCAAGAAATCGGTCATCATGGAAATAAATCAAAACATGTTCTGCATATGGAAATTTAATAATTAAACATTCATATTCATAGCAAGGGTTACAGAACACTTATCCATTTGCCGTCGTAGTATTCCTTTATATATGTTAGGCACCGTCAAGGAGTTGGGAAAGGCCAAATGCTAAGCTGGTGAGCTCACTGCAGAGATAGGAATACCTACACCAGAACTAGCCTGAATTCTATAACACCCACACACACCCAGCATAAGGAATCAGTCCCTTCTCTACTACACAGTCCCTCAGGCCCTGCATTCCCTTCCAGTGCTATCCCGGGGTTGTGGAGAAGAAAGTCAGCCCTCTAGCTCTGTCTGTGTGGTTTCCAACACACCAGGTTTCACAAGAAAACCAAGCCCCCATCCATGCTCCCAACACGGTTCGTATCCACACATGTCTTACCGACATAACACATACCATCTCACTCATGTTATTACCAAACATGCAGTGCAGATGAGACATTTCAAAATGTCTAATGGCGTTTCACCCGAACCCATTTCCAGGGAAAAACCTTCCCATGATGTTTGGCTCTTGCAGGTCATCACACATGATCTTCCTGCAATGTGTACCCCTGACACATTCATCAAATAGCCAAATAGTCAATCATTACCTGATACTACAATCCAAATTGATCGTTCCATAACCAAGCAATGACATTAGAAATCAATTCAATGAGAATTTGCAATTCTATCTACCACAGAAATTGACTTGCTCAATTGTGGGTCTCTTGTAAGAAGCATTACTATGCCCATTATAATTTTATGCTTACTATCATAACATGAATACCCACTTACCATGTGTCCCTCCTGACATAATCTCACACAAGCCAACAATGATTAGTAGTCGTTAGCACTTTCTTAAATCCGAAATTCACAGTTCAAATTAACAACTCATCATGCATGCCAACTACTTTCACAACCATGAGACTTCTCCTCATAAATGGTAGATTCTGGCATTGGTCAGGGTCTTACCTCTCAATGCCATGCTCGAAGTAAGCTACCTGAAACATAAGCTTAAAACAGCCAAACACTTGGTAAGTCTGGATGCATATAACCTCTCATTGCTACAACCATCACTGAAGCATTTTCAGAATTTACAAAATTCAAATACTTCCAACTGTTAGTCACATCAATATATACCACAACTCATTTACTTCATGCAATCATTATTATGCTAACATTGCAAGGTATGGTCACATCATTCATGCAATTAAATGAAATGTTTAGATACTCCTTACTTCACAAGCGTATCATTCATACCACCTTGCTCTTCCATAGAGCATTTCTGGTGGCCAATTGATCATGACTATCCTGCATTCGTAACAGCCTTCGAAACAGTTCCAGAATTATCATTAATTCATCATTTCAGCCATTAGTTCTCCATAATATATCATGCATTCATCTCAATGCCTTCATGCAATGCATCACAACATTTGCACCTTTACTTAGGCAATCAGTCACTCACACCCTTCATATGCATACATTCAATGCATAACAACAAGATTCATAAGATCTTCTTAACGTATGTCCATTCAACGCTACCTTGCATTGATTCAGGAACACTATGCATTCAACCATATCATGGCCTAACCATGACTACCTCATATAGGATGCATTACTATAATCAATATCATTAACATGTATAGGCATGACACCTTTCTACATTCCAATATTCACATGGTATGAGGTCTCTTACCTTGACCAATCCATGTAATTTATCATAAGCAAACTCTTACCTGCATGGGTCTTACTTACACCCTTTCCATGACCAATTGGGTTGGTCCCTTGCAGGAGGTTGCAGAATTTTGCTCACCAACTATTGTTATGGACTCGTTGCCTTACCCCTTCTCCATAGGGTTGTTGATCACACTCCATCAGCATCAACAACATATTCTGCTAGGTCCATGTCATCGTTGGTTTGTCCACTAATGCCAACATCAAAACAATGATTATCATTAGTGGTTCATTATACGTATATAACTTCCAATATTCTTACCAACATGCAATATCCTATGCATGCAATACATATCCTCATGCATTTCAAGCATAAACTTAATAAATGTAGTTATAATCAGCAAGATAGGGTCTAATGAAAAATTCCCTTTCAAATCCCTCATCTTCTCATGGAATTCCTTTTTCCACACAGCAGCTGGTTGACTTCATAGTCCTTGTTGGCCTTGGGCATGCAACTGTCCATATTTGTCCATTTGATAACAACGGCCCTCATTATCACCTTGCTGCTTCATGCTCAGATTCTGGTCACTTATCCTTGTTCCTCGTTGGATAAGCTTTCCAACGCCTGTTCACATGCGTCATTCCGACCTCGGATGTGAAAACCATGCCACTTCCAAGAATGAAGACTTTCACTAATCTCGGCACTTTCATTACACTACTGCAAAGTAGAATTTTCACATTCTTCCAATGATCTCAGAGCCATTGCGGCAGTTGCATTTTTGGCATCCCTCTTATCCTTTGTGAAATCCCTCTGATTCGAACTCTTGCCCAAAACACGGGATTTTCCTTCTCACAAGAACGACTATCTCAAGGGATGACGGGGGTCAAGGGGGCTTGACCCCTTGTGGATTTTTTTGTAAATTATTAGCTTTCGTGCAATCTGGCGCATTTGATCGCTGCCAATTTCTCTTTTTCAGCCCTAAAAATTCCCCTGAAAACAGCTGAAAAATCCCTCTAAAAATAGTTGAAATCGGCTCCCGGAACCATTCTTCCTTCCGCAAAATCGGCTCCTCTTCCATTCTTTCTCCCGCCGAATCAGCTCCCGGAACACTTTCTCTTGCGATTTGTACGTCGAGCGTCGGCTGACTTTTGGATCAGAAGCCTTAATGCTTCTGCTTCCGCAACGGCGGCTCACAAAAGTATGAATCCTTCTGATCTGGCACTTACGTCGGACTTCGGCGGACTTCTGACATCGGAAGCCAAATGGATTTGGCTTCTGCAACGTCGGACGGAAAACTTCACCAATTCATCTGCAACAGCGAACGCCCACTTCACCATCTCTTCCAATTTGGCACTTAGAACCACTTGACAGTCGGACGTCGGTGGACTCTCGTAACGTCGGACGTCGGACCACTTTCCCTTCCGATTGGTGAACCAACTTCGAGCCTTAACCCTTTTGACGCATCGGTGATCGGAGGAATCTCCCATTGGAAGAATTGATGGTTTGGTATTCCGCAACGGAAGACAGGAACTTTGCGGAACCTTCTACAACGGCGGATGGGAACTTTGCAGAACCTTCCGCAATGGCGGAAGTCAATTCCTCCAATGGCCCGACTGTCCCATACTTAGCCAAATTTTAAACCTTTCTGCGGCGTCGGCGATCGGACGGATTTTGAGTCGGATGTGGAATCGCTCCGCCATCCGCAACGGCGGCACTTCTAGAATTATTCCACAACATCAGAGGTTAACTTCATCCCCTTCATCGGTAATCGGCTTCATTGCTGCATCGGCGGCTGAATCCTTTTCACAGCCGCAACGGCGGACCGGGAATTGCTAAGCCTTCCGAATACTGTCAACACTTAGGCGATTTTTGAAGTTTGCTGTTGTCAAACTCTGGTTAGAGAAAGTGATTCTACCTTCTGTCACTGCACCTTCTTGGCCCATAGAGGCCCACTGTTGCAACCTGGCTCTGATACCATGCTGTCACGTCCCCATGCCTCCGACCGACGAAGAGGACGCGACCAACACATCAAACACGACCGGGATAACCGCCCCATGAACATAAACAGAAATCAAATGCTGAAATTGGGAGCTTAAACAGGCATCATAACAGGAATGCCAAACATACAAGAATGCATAATCCTTTAATTATATAGCGGAAACAAACATACATTCCATCATTAATCATGTTCATTATCATACTAATATTGCAAAGATGAAGTAACCAGCAGCACTTATCTTTGATGAAGAATTCACCCGCAACCAACTACGTCGCTGCAACGTTCCACCCAACCATAGGCCAGCATGCTCATCAATCTCTTAGCACGTTGCCACCCCCTAGCTGGGCATGATTCCTCAAGGACTAAGGGTCAATTGTAGGATTACACATAGCCAAGGGGACACAAAACAGCCAAACCAAATACCGCTGGGTTTAATAGGCCTTCAACAAGCGGCCAAGCCAGCACCATCCAAGGGACAACCACTGCATACCAGCAGCAAAACAACCCTTCCCAGCCCTGTGAAGGAGGAAAAACAACTAGGAAAAGATCCCAAGCCAAGGGTGAGACACAGCTCAAATCCAACAGGCAACATGGAGTTGTTCTTGGCCCTAACCTGGCCAAAACAACTCAGCAACAACACCCCAAACCAGGGAAACAACCGCAGCCCAATCAACCAGTGAATAATGGAAACAATTCACAACCCATAGTGAACAGGAAACAACACTCCCAACATAACCACGGAAGACTCAGCCAACGACTGTGGCATTCAACAGCCACAACTCACAATGCCAGCGATGGCAGCTATGCACAGTCCCAAATAGCAGGGAAACTCAGACGCATACCACTACAGAAAACGAATCAATACAATTGCATAGCGGCCCAAACGTAATTGGACACCACAACCAACCGAAAACGTGGGGAAGACCACAGCCCCAAAACAAAGACAGTGAGCACGACTCTCACATGGGAAATCGACCTCAACGGTCTGTGCGTGAGGAAAATCTTGCACCCAACAGCAAAATACACGGGAAAAACATACCCGATTTCTGCGTGAGGATTCCATCCTGCGCGTGAGGGGAAACAGTCTCACCCCTGCGCACGAATCAACAGGCCATCCGGAGGATGAACAGACCTCTGCGTGAGGAAGAACAGACTAGCCGTGAGAGCAAGCAACCGGATGTGAAAACCACCGACCATGGGGAGAATAGAGTCGTGGGGAAGATGGAGGAATTGCTTGCCTCTTTACCCACATTTTCTCCAGCAATAAATGCCCTCAACCACTCAGCCATAACTCCCCAACCACCAGCTGAAGCATTAAAGAGGTTGACAAGGTTGGATGAGACAAGGAAAGGTGGCAACAAACAAAGGCGGCAAAACATGGGTTTTTCCCCCATAGACTAAGGTTTGACAATCCCCCACCCCTTATCCTTTGGAACCATGCCCTTTTCATTCAACGTTGCACTGCCGTAGCTGGTTGTGGTTTTAGTTTTAATTGATGTGCGTATTTACATGATGTCGAATTATAAGGTGCTGGTTAGCATGACAAAACCATCGGCAACTATCCCCATTTCCGAAACATACACGCCCAAATCGATGGTGGGGCTTTTGCCTTGAGCTCCTCACCATGATTAATTACAATATATACATCATGCAAACAGGGTCGAAACCGGGGACATTACACCCCATGCTCCTGACAATGTCAAAAGAATAATTTGATCTATGCTCTAAAATACAAGAGCCGATCATATACAACTGATGATACATAGTGGGTGCCTCAATGTGAGGCTGAATACAATACTGATCTGAACAGCTGGTACATTGGACCCATTGCATTCTCATGGAATGCTATATCTTCATGACTGATGGCCTGCTAGATCTAGGATGATACATAGTTGTATGGACTCACTGATTGAGAGTCAGAGTCTCTGTGGTACAAGTATGTTGCATTAATCATAAATCTATGTAGAAGCACTGCTGGGGCTTCTGAACACTATCTCCAACACAACCTAGAAATCACAAAGGACATAACATGTTCAGGTCCCTTGAATAGACTCATCAATGTGCTAGAGTCAAGTGACATCCGGGTTCTTTGACCAAATACTGCATGAACCAAACCCTGTACGAATATCAATGGTGCGATGATGTAGTTGAAGTCAAGCACGTGAGAAACAACCATCCCTACAGGAACTAAGGACTCCTCTCAAGTGGTTCAAGGAACTCATCAATGATGTTAATGAAACCAAGGTATAAGGACCTCTGGGTCTATCCTCTGGAATATGTGTGTTGTTGTCGACAAAGGGATACCTTCCCCTAGTCAAGGCAATGATGTTTCCTTGACCAAAAGCACGAGGGAGATAACCGAAAGGTGTGAGACAATCTACGGACTGATCCACTGAATGGGGGGGGGAGGGGGAGGGAAAGAATTGAACAAGGGTAGGGGGAGTGTGGTAGACTCAAACTTCCTTTGTTCAGAGTATGATGGTAGGGCAGACCAGGTAGAAAATGAAACTGAATCATGGGAATGGGATCATAGTTGTAATACCAGGAATGTCACTGTAGATGGGAAATAATTGGAGCAGGTGGACACATTTGATATTGATGGGATCCAAGGAAGACACATTGCAAAGTACTCTGAACAAAGGTGACCCAAAGGGGGAATGCTTCCAAACTTTTTTTTTGTGGGGTGGTGTCTAGAGACACCATTGTGGTACAATCTCATGGAATTTTGGTGAGCCCGAGAAGGTAAATGCTCGTTGGTGCTTTCATTTTTAGAGAGTCTGAAAGCATGAAGAAGACTCCAATGGGGGCTCTTTTTCATTGGTAGTATTCTATGCCTAAAAAAGGATAAAAGTATACATAGGAGAGCTCACCCATCTTGTAGGGGATGAGAGACTTCTTTACCATTGGTAGTCCAATCAGGTCGGAAAAGGTTAAACTTATACTGACTAGACGGTCATTCAGATACTTTTACGAGCATGAACAAAAACAAGTTTGCTCAGCAATATTGTGTTGATGAGAAGGCTGGAAAAGAGCTTAATGACAACCCATGGTGATATTTTTCATAAAGTGTGGCCCCTCTGCCACAGAAAGCATAAAAATATGCAGAGGGGGATAGTTTTGGCTTGAATACGCCAAGGTGGTCCTTTTTATTTGATGGTCTACATGGTTTGCAAAAAGAGGTAAATGAGACGATGTAGACGCCCTTTCCTATACTTTAGCGAGTGAGAAAGGAAGAAGCTGTGCTCAGCTATCTTTTCATTTTTTTTAGTACTCAGAAAAGAGCTTAAACGAAATTCAAGTGCGTTCAACCAATTGTGGTTGCACAGGTGGTTCCCCATGTCAGGATGGTGGACAGTGGTCCAAAGGTCATCCACACAGTATGGATGGATCAGAAGGATCTCAAACATACCAATACATGCGCAAGATAGATCACGGCAGAGGCTCGCGAGTCGATGCAACAAAGGAATGCAAACCGAGGTGGCTCTCGAACAGAGGTCAGGAGAGTTGTGTGTGAGTTGTGGTGGATGGAATTGACTATATGTGATGTGAGTGTAAGTCCGGGGGCACTTATATGCCAAATACATACAAGAAAAACAATTTTTTCGTGTACAATGGTCTGCAGGTCTGTGTAAGGTGTGGTGGATAGAGAAGACAATTATGTGTTAAAATACAAAACAAGAAGAAAAATGGTAACCCTTAATGGTCGGTGGCCCAAAAACCAGCATGAGTAGAGGGAGGCAATAATGATTCAAGTATAGGTCCTTAGACACTTGCATCGCTATGTTGTGGCTCATAAATCGAGGCAACTTGTGGGAAATGGTCCCAAAATTTATTTGTTAAACATGAGATGATGGTCTCATAAAGAGATATAAGTTTGAGCCCGGAGGTGTGAGAGGTGTCTCGAACTAATTCTGGGTGACTTTGGAGTACAAGCTAATGGTGCTTCCCCTGACTTGTGGTAAACAACGTTGAAAAACAAGAAAAGAAAATGAAGCGACTCATTGGTGATGTTAAGTGTAAAATCTCTTAAGGTAGATCCTGTTGTGGGGGTTCTCCAAGAGTTGTCTGTCTGAGTCAGCAAAGAGGTATGCCCCCTTGCCGAGACAAAGTTCATTCAGGGTGATGGAATCTGATCTTTTATGGGAAGAACCGATTCCACACTGTGGTTTAAAGGGAATGGGGTAAAACCAAATGCAGTCTTACATATATCTCTGTCATCGCGTAAGTGGTGCCAGGATAGATCAGGTGGATATTCCACAACTAACGAGATGGAAGCGAAATTGGTGCTAGAGGTCATGTAAATGGTATTGGTTGTGGTTTTTGTGGCCTTACCCCGAGTCTCTATTGGAGGAAGAGGGGCAGGCCTGGAGATAGGAGGAGTCTTTCATGGTCTTAGAGGTAGGTGTAATATCCTCTCAATTGGATGGACATGAGTCAACACATCCTGTGGCCTTAGAGGTAGGTTAGGTGGTTAAAGGTACCACACAAGATCTCCCAGTGTGAAATCCTATAGATTGCGGGTTTCCAAGATAGACTTACTCACGATCTTGGATGGTAGGAAAAGGAAAGGGAAAAGGAAAAGGACCATGTTGATTGGGAATGAACCCTAATGTTTCCTTGGTAATTGAGGTTGTGGATGTGGTTGTGGAAACAAAAGAAGAGACAATTTTGATGGACCGTTAGTGATGGTGGAGATAAGAGGATCAATAGAACTGAACATCATGTAGATGGACATGGTGTCTGAAGAAGGAGGTGGGGGGTGAACTTCTTCGATCAGAGTGATCTCAGATTCAAGGGAATGTTGTCGGAGCTTAGCCAGAGCCATTCAGGACTCAGACAATTCTTGGCAGTGGTGAGAATAGTGTCCATACAAACCACAGAGGGCGCAAGCATGGTTCGTTCTCAATGACTTGTTTTTTACGGTTGGCGCTCTTGGGAGTTCGACCATGGGGAGGTTTTCGGTTATGTCCATGGCATCCAAATGCGCAAGGATCATTAGAATCTCAGGGAAGTTCTGAGTTGGATGGACCTGTTGTTTTCAAATGGCACAAGGAGGGATATGCCGAGGTTCTATGGTTGCTATGGCGTTCTTTCCCCTGGCCCTTTTTGGGTAGGGTGGTGCAGGTGCGTGTGTGGTGGTTGGTTTTTGTGGACCAGGTGAAGGCTGGGACTCGACCGCAATGGGATGCATAGGTGTTAAGACTACCTGGGGTATCAATGGTTAAGCTGGTGGATCAAGATACCACACTGGAATGCCCAATGTAAAGTTGGGCAGGTTGAGGGTGGCCATTACTGGCTTGCTCATGACACCAGGTGGGAGAAAGAGGAAGGGAATTTTATGGACTGGTGAGGAGCCTAGATAACTCCCTGATGGTTGTATGTGGGGATGAGGTTGTGGTTGCAGCTACGCGTAATGCTGCTACTACAGATGATGTTGTGGTTGTTGTTGGTGTTGTGCCTGGGGATGATGTTGTGGTTGTGTTTGGGGCTATGGCTACGGTTATTGTTTTGGTGCAGCGGTGCTGGATGAGACCATGCACAAGTTTGATATCTTATTTTGTGTCAGTGGCATTGACACTAAGGGAAAATGAGTCATCATGGTGGTATTAGCAAACAACCCAAGGCCCACATTCAATAATTTGGAGGCCGGTGTGTTGTCAACCATGGTGTTGATTGCAGGGACAGCATTGGCGTGCATGGTCATCCCTTGGGGATCAATGGTGTTGATGGTAGGCATAACATTGGTGGGTGCCATTAACCCTTGCATATCATGATATGTGAGTTGATCAACCATCACGATTTTCCCTTCATGGGGGAACATCATGAGACGGAATACAGTTGATGTGACTGCTCTCATGGTGTACATATAACTTCTTCCGAGGAGAAGGTTATAGTCCAGTTGAGCATTGACGACCTTTATGTTGATCAACACCATCTTCCCAGCTAATGTGATGGGGACATGGGGGAGGATTCCTTGGGCTTTAGTGGGATGGCCATCATAAGCCCGCAGAGTTATGGAGGATGTTTGCAGAATTCGAGATCCAAGTTTTTGCCAAACCAGGGTGGACATAATGCATGTGGATGCCCCCTCATCCACTATGCACTAGTGCATGACCAAATTCTATATAGACACTGGAATTTAGAAGGCAATGGTGGATGGCATGCGCAGTTATCCATTCTCCATGTCGAATGTGATCAACTGGAAGTCAGAGGGGTCTACGGTCCCAAGGGCGACTAGTAATTCTTTCCATTGTGTTGGGCACGTTTTCAGTACCTCCAGAGCAGACATGGTTGTTGGTGTTTCAGAAAAATCATCCACAATGTTATAGCTGACAACAGCTCTAGTTGTGCAATTGTTGGCCACTCGGCGTATGGGGGGGTAGGGGAAAGGGGGTAACTGAAAAGTTGCGTTGACCAATTTGGACGTAGATGTCACTGATGTGTTAGCAGGTTTGGTGGTGGTACCGTACTGATTTCATCTAGTTTGTAGGTTAACATCTTTAGTCGTCATGGCTAGCAGGTGGTGGACACCTGTTTCTACCATGGGAGGTGCTTCCAGAGTGTTGCGATTGGCATAGGGAGGGAGTGCAGTTGCCACCAATCCTTGGACCCGTAGTGGGTTTTGAAGCACCATGGGGGGAGGTCCTTGTAGTGTTGACTTGGGTTGGGATTCGTTCATAGCGTTGGAGGCCTGTTGGGCCTCGTTCTGAATGGACTTATTAGTGCGAACCATGAGGGGACACTTGAATGTGTAGTGCCCATAGACCTCAAAGAGTGTGCATGGTTGGTTTGTGTGCAACGGTGAATTGTGTCTAGGTGCATTTGGTCATGGGGGGTTTTGGGCAGGTCAATTTGTTGCAGCATTATTGGGAGGGTTTGGTTGTTGAATGCCTCCCTGTGGTTAGTTATTAGCTTGGTTCTGGGGCCAATTATTTCTATATTTCCCTTGTTGATTGTTGGGGGTAGGCTGGTTGGGACGGTTTTGTTGTGCATATACTTGTCCCAACGGAGTGGGTTGAGCAGGGGCGGGGGCTTGAACTGCTTGCACTGACGGTGCATAATAAATTTGGGTGGGCTGTGGTGCCACAAATGTCAGAATTTTCCTCGCGTACTGCTATGTTGGCCATGCCATGGCCTGAGCCTACTGTAGTGGCACAAGTTGTGCATAGGAAGTTGTTGCTTCAGACTGGGACATCATTCTGGCGTAGCCTGGAGTTTGGTTTTGGTAAGCAACACTAGCAGTGTTGCTTGGTTGTGGTGGAACTACAAGTGGTGTCAGAAGGTGCTGTGGTTGTTGGGAGACTAATCCTATGATGCCATCTACAGCAAGGGATGCCCCCAATGCATCCTGGTAGGAGGTACCTAGGTGGGGAATGTCTGGAATGACGGTGTACAAGTATCCAGCTTGAGCGTAGATCAGGTCAAACTATTGGGCTTTCAGTATGGCCTCCTCTTCAGATTGGGGATGTTCGGATGTGACATCCTTAGCTATGGGTGGGAGAAAGGTTTTGAGAAACCAATCCAAGAATATTCTATCGTCAAGTTGGATTTTGCACAAACTATGACATCACCGCCACTCATGGATGTGGTCGGTTATATGTGTCGTAGTGCTATGGCGGTAAGATAACAGGATCTCCACCCCTTCATCATATCTGAAAGGGAGTTGGAAATACTATAGGAACATGAAATCTAAGGAGTTGAAATCCGGGTCCTTAGCTTGTGGTAGCTCAATGTACCATTTGGCCGCAACACCTGTGAGGGTGCGTTGGAACAGTCTTAGCCTGATCAAGTCATCTACGATGCTATTTGAGGAGCACCATAGATGGAATGTCATAATGTGATTTTGGGGACACTCCCTTGCCTTGCCTTCAAACTTGGGAATGTCTTATGGCAGCTTGGTTGGCATGGGAGGCCAAAAGGTTTGATGGAGGATGGGATCATTTGTCAATTGAGCCAAATCAGGCAAGTTAAGATGAGCCATGAAAGGTAGATTTAACCCTAGTTTGATGTGAGATGGGGGAGGTATGGTGGTGGGGTTTGTAGGTGCATAATGTACCTACATAGCTAGTGGTGCTAGTGGTGCCATTGTATATGGGCCAATGCCCCTAAGTGTGATATGAGGGACAGTGTGAATGGAAGGGCCACTTCCCCCATGTGTGACAGGAGGAGTAGTGTATGTGGAAGGGGCATTGCCCCCCTGTGTGAAAGAAGTGGTAGTGTATATGGAAGGTCCACTAGATGCAATTGTTGCAGGTGGGACAGCCTAAGTGGTTACTATGGATGGTGGCAGCTTATTGATGACAATTTGCATTACCATACTGGGGCCACCTGCAGGGTTGTTGGTGATAATTTGTGGTGTGGACATGGGTCCACTAGCTACGAATATACCAGAAAATGGATCCATATTTGCACTAGCCATGGGGCTTGATGGTGCAGTATGGAGGTCTGGTTTAGACTGATATGGGCCTGAATCTGAATCAGAGGCTATGTGGCCTTCTGATGGTGTGAGAGGTCGTCGATAATGGTCTCGACGGTGTCGATTTAATGTCCTGAATTGTGGTTGTTCACCTCTTAAGCGTGAGGAAGATCATGGGGGATCAATTGTGTTAGATTTATGTATCAATATAGTGGGAATGATATTTTGGACCCCTATTTCAATGGCTTCCTATTGGCTGTAGGTGGTCGCTCAGCCACCAAGAATACCAGAATACAACGCTTGGCTTTTTCCTCATCGACGTTTCTACTCAATCGGTGGGGGTCGTTGCACGTTTCTCTTGGCAATTCCTCTCAGCGGCCAGCTACTTTGGGGTTCCCATGGTTCTTCTCATAAGGAGTTTCTGGGCTGAGCCCAAGTACTTCCCATGGTTAAGGAAGTCAAGGACTTATGTCCTCAAAGACTACAGATTTTTGAATTTAGTGTAAATTAATCAATTTTAGTGGCTCTCTCAGTGTCATGAACTTAGTGGGGTTGATTACGTGGTATGGTGTATATATATTTCTATTTTTCTCTTATCAGGTGGCTTCAAGTGCTTTATGAATATGTCATAGAGTTCATATCATTGTGAATACAAGCAGTAAATAAACATAAATTGTGTAAATAGATACCATTTTTTTTACCCTGAATGTTGATGGCCTAACTAGGTGACTACCTTACACCTATATTATTCTTCAACCGAGAGAAGGTGTTGGGCTCTCAACAGAATGGGACTAATCCCATCCGTAGATCCATAGGTCACCTCCCAGATGCAAGGTTGGTCAATAGGAAGGATGCTTAGCGCTATGAGAAGCCCTCCTTCTCTACCCCCTCTACCTTCCAAGTCATCCGTTTTTAACAGTTTTGAACAATATTTAATGAAGGGCCTATTACTATATGAGTTGTGCCCTTCTTCTTATCCCAAAATACCCCGAAGGGTTTTGACTAGTTAGATGAGGAAGGGTAAGCAAGACTATTAATTTTATGTCAATTTTAGTTAAGCTACATTCACTAATCCATTAAATTTATTTTTTTGAATTTACACTTTGTTTATACATGAAATTGCAGTAAATTAAAACAGGAATAGAAATGGAACTATTATGGTGGACAGAGGTAGTTGAGCCGCACTGACAGTCCCTAATAACTTGAAAATTAACTTTTGAGTGATAGACGGCACATTTCAGGCCAAATGTGGTGAGGGGGTTGCCAAATTTTTCCTGAAATAGGTGAAGGGGTCACACAGATGTCACAGACATAAGCGGTCTACCTTTTTGAAGGAAAACACATCTTTTAGGGGAAAAAGGGTGACCTGGTCACTCCTGTGAGGCCTAAAAGAGTGACCTCATCCCCTGTTCAGGCTCGATAGGTGCGACCTGCTCTAGATTTGGGGTTTTTCTGATCCTGAGTCAAATCCAACCGATAGTAACCTGTATTGTGGCTAAACAGACTCGGATTTTCCTTGTAGAGGCTTGGGAAACAATTAAAACTGAAAATAAATAGGATTTAAATTGTATCTGACAAGAAATTTTAAAACTAGGGCATAAACTGAAATGAACTTGAAATTTAAAAAAACTGAACCAGGGATCCTGTGGGATCAACCTTGTATGGTCGCCAGTTCTGTAGCATGGATTTCTTCGTGCTACAAGGATAGGAATTGCTCCCTTACTTCTATACAACAAAAGGGTAGGTTCCTGTGTGGAGAAATGCAGGAAAGAAAAACTGAAATGAAACTAGACAGAAATAAAAGCAAAGATGGAAAACCCCTCTACAAACAATGGTCAGGGTTCCACTTCTAATAACCTACAAACAACTATTAAAAATAGTAATAAACATGCAAAACAAGTTAATAGACAAACCTTCAAGCAAATATGGGTTATAAAAAAACTAAGATACTAAAAAAAAGCATGAACAAATAATGGTATACCTCTTCTTTAGTGCAATGGGCCACCATGCCCTAGCTAGAAGAAGCACCTCTCTATCTCACTCAACAATGGAGGAGCTATGGCTCAATGGGGAAGATGAGTGGATGAGAGGGGGATGTGGGTGGCTTGAGAGACAAAGGGTCTCAAGGAATCCATGGGTAGCATAACGGTATGCAAGGGAAGAGTTGTTTGAGAGTTACCCCCCACCCTCCTTTTATAACTTTTTTTGGGGTTTTAGGGTTTTAAGCCCTTGGTCTGGACTTTAGCCCCTTTTTTGGGATTTTAGCCCCTTCACCCTAACTTTAGCTCCTTTTAGGGTTTTAGGCTCCTTTTTGGGGTTTTCAAGCCCTTTTCTTCATTCTTAAGCCTTTCTTAGGGTGTGGGGGTCTAATGGATTGATACGAGGGTTGTGCATGGGTGTCATTGGGTGGTGTAGTCCATGTAGAGATGAGTGAGGGATTTTTTGGGTTAACACCAATGATAGAAATTCCACTTCAAATTTTGTTTTTATGCTTGCTAGAGGTCCCATTTTCTGGTCTACTAAGAAACAACAAAAAATTTCTCTTTCTTCAGCTGATGCTGAATACAGGGGAGCAGTGAATGCAACCACACAATGTGTGTGGTTGCAAGGTATTCTTTGAGAGCTTGATGTTGCAATTGATTAACCCACTATCATTGGGTGTGACAATCAAAGATCCATCAATATATCTGCAAATCCAGTACGGAGGAAGAGGACCATGCACATAGAGATCCATATGCACTACATTCGTGTCTTAGTGCATGACAAGGTGATTGCCTTGCAGAATTTCCCATCCACAGAGCAAACTACTGACGTATTCACCAAGAGTTTTACTGAGAATACCTTCACTTTCTTGAGATAATTGCTTGGAGTGAGTGGTGGATGGTGATGGCTTCCATTCACTTACATTTTTTCATCTCCATGTCCATTTTTCAGGGGATTTTTTTTCCCATGAGGTTTTCCTCTTTTCCTCATTTTTTGTGGACAAATAAATTTCTGTTTGTATTGAGGTGACTTGAGCCTTCATTGCCAAGGCCTCCAATAATATTTTGATGAGTTTTACTAAGTCATGGTTAAGGGGGGGTGTTAGAATAGTAATCCATCCTTATTACCTTTGTTTATATCTTAGTCCATTTCATTTGGTTCTTTGCCTTAAATTTCTATGGTTTAGACTTCGGGAATTCGATCTAGGATGTGAATTGGTTATTTTTAGACCTTTTACACATGCACCAGTGCTATAATTGGTCAACCCAACACATATGTTCCCTCATTTAATTCCTTGGAGGACTACATCCTTGAATTGGATGATATAGGTTTGACTAGGGATGATAATTTGTATTTTTGTCCATTTTGGCTCTCCTAGGAGAATTTATTATCACATTGAGCCTCCCACACACCTCTACTTGCTCACCCACACATGCCTTGTAGTAATTATTTACCTAGCACACTTCAGCCATGTTCACACCATCATTCATGAATGTTTAGGATGAGTTGGATCTTGTTTGGTCCACCTAGGGGGGATTGACGTCAATTTTGGCCATGTCACATGTACACTCAGAATTTCCTTGCTAAGCCTCACAAATTGATCCATATGTAATCCATACCTCTTCTTAACACATTTAGATGTTAGATAGTTCAATAATATCCACTTTGTGTTCACATGTGTGTGTAAAATTCTTCCTCTTTCAAGCTTTTTTGCTAGTTTTTGCAACTAAATTGAATTATGAGAGTCTCTTGAACTCCTAGATATTGTTTTATATCAAATTATCACACTTCAAATAAGCATGGAATATTCACAGTTTCAACCTATAGCACATACCAATACAACCAAAAATGTATCACGCAATCCTACAATCAATTGATGTGGCTAAGATACCAAAGGTTTTAATACCTTGTACCCTTTCAGAATCAGATACCACAACATCCATGCCTTGATAATCCTCAGGCTCCATCCATGTGACTAAGAAAATTAAAATTATCAGCCAAATGTGTGTAAATGGCTGCTTCCCCTCCTGGACCAGCATTTCATCTTCAGTCAACTAATTGACCAGAAATAAAGACTAGTCCATCTATATTCCCTTGGAACATAGCTCAACACATGTTATTATCCCAAAGTACACTCATTTGGATCATTCTTTTGCACCACATTGATGGCCAAAATCATCGCCGCCACGTAAACAACCTTATCATTGATTGTGTTTGCGATGTATGCATGTTTGTCACGATCCAAGCCGTATTTCTTTTTCAGCTTGGAATCCAACCTCTTATCATTATATTTTCCACAAAATTAATACGACGGATCAGGCCCCTACATGGGAAACTTTGTAATCTACGATATCAACTCCATAGTGACTCGCACCGGTCGGTCCATCCACATATAACCACCATGAAAGCAATGCAACAACTACCTGGCACACACATTGGATTCCACCAAGCTACCAAAGTGAGAAATATGGATGAGGCCTAAAATCCCCAACATCTACAATCCCATCGCCCACTTATATGGGGTTGGCACTATTGGATAATTTTTTGGCTCGATCTTTGCCTCGAATAGATCTGTTGTGCACTCAGCATATGCCAATAGATCGTGGTATTTGTACTTCATCTTTGTGAAGCATGACACAATGTTGAAGGTGCAATCCATTCCCATATCCAATGCTGACATCTTTATTAGATACCTCTGGTTCTTTGTCAACTTCCACTTCTTGGCATCGAGCTTACATGGTGGAACAAATACAGCGATGTCCAAAGCAGTCACCCCAATCCTTGCTATGGAGACCCCATTTCCATTTGTCGATGACCCCTCCTGCTTTGCAACTTTGCTTCTACTCTAGACAAAGCTCTCATGTTCCTCTTATTTTGCATAGGTGACTTGGGCTATATGGCCCCCCTCTTATTCCATATATTTGGTTATGATCCCAACGACATGTTGGCCGCCTCCTCCTTAATTGGCATGCCAATGAATAGCGAATCCCTAATACTTCCACTGAAAAATATCTTGCCCCATTTCTGCACTATGAATTACATACAATGACTCCACAATGCTCTATACTCGACGCTTCTCTATTCACTCAACAAATACAATGGTTCCTTCAAGCCGCACCCTGCCAATTCTTATAGTGCAGGATTTCCTCTGCAAAAGATCTGAATGATCACGAATGAATCCTCCACTCATCACCCAAATCCGTCATCGATCCTCCTGATCTAACAATTGCATTCACCATAAATGTGTGTCTCCTCCAATGGTGGCACCACTTAACTAGTTTAACTACTGCATTAGATTCCCGATTTGAATCTATCACATCCCTACGGACATTGACACACTTCTTCCTAACTGCAAACTTGACACTTTTTGTTGCACTGCCACTTTCTTCCAGTGCACCAGCCTCCTCAGTACCACCTCTTGTATTTTTTTTGGATGTGTAATGCCTCAAGCATCACGTTGCACCGGGCCCTCTCTATAAGGCTTGAGATGAATTCCATTTACTATCTTAGGAAAGATCGCACTATCTAGTTGTTGCAATTGTAATGCACCTCCTTCGGTAATGAAATTGATTACATAGGGACCCAACCAATGCATTTGCAACTTACCTAGATGTTTCTCAAACATACTGTCATATAGTAGCACCAAGTCTCTTTGCTAAAAGTGCTTGTTCTTGATGTGTCGATCATGCTATGATTTTTGTTGATCCTTCTCAACACGTTGATGAAATCTTGCATCAAATCGGTCTTCTTCTAGATGCACCAACTAAGTGGGGCACTATTCCAGTGCACCTTCATCATCCATCCTTGTCATTGCTGCAATGCATAGACTTGGAACAATATATTCCATTAGCATCACTAATTCCTATGCATACACCAACTTGAATGTTGTCCTCCCTGCCAACCATTTGGAAGTAGTGTGATAAGCCCATAATATTGCCAGAATATTCAAATCCTAACCATTGTGGTTTGCATTGCATACTTTTGTGAGCACATGCTCCAACACCTTATTGAACGATTCAATTGTCCCATTAGCTTGCAAATGATAAGTGGTTCTCTTGTTGTGATGAATCTGGAAATCCTCTGTCAGTGTACTGACGGTGCGATTGATGAAATGAATGGCCTAAGTGGTCATCAATATTTTGGACAACCAAATCGGGTGACAACATTGTCGAATAGAAACCTTGCTACAGTCACAACCATGAAATATGCCACTAGTGCGGCTTCCTCCCACCTTGTCAATTAATCTGTCTCTGTGATGATATACCACGTACCGGTTCTTTTTCCTAGTGGTTTGATTGGTCCAACAAAATCCACTTCCCATTTATCAAATGGCTGCAATGTTACTTGAGGTATTAAGTGCATCTCATCCCTTCATGATAGATTCCCCATTATTTGGAAAACATCACAAGTCCATGCATAGTCTGCCACATCACAATTGAGAGTTGTCCACCATAGTCTTACATGGAGTACCTTCCTAGAAGTTGTGCAACCTCTATAGTGTCCACCTCCAACAGCTGCATGTGCTTCGACCGGTACCCTTTCCTCCTCGTGAGGTAGGACACATCGGCATAAGATATCATTAGGTCCCATCTTATAGAGCACTCCGAACAACTAACTGCTTCATCTAATTTGTGGTGAACCCCTCCAGTGCCATTCCTTTCACAAAAAACTAAACTATTTTCTCATAGTAGTCATCAACCATTCCAACCCTAAACAGCTACACATCAGGAAACCCATTCTCGATGTTCATCGGTTCTTCACTTTTCTTGATTTGCAACAAATGGTCAGGTCCTGTATTCATGCTACCTGGCTTCACAATGATTTCAAATCAAACTCTTGGAAGAGGAGTAGCCAATGGCATATCTTCCTCCTGAACACAGGATTATTCACCAGGTATTTCAATGCAGAATGATTAGTGAACATCTTGAAATGTCCTCCCAATAGATAGTGTTGAAATGTTTGCAATGAGTAGACCATTGCCAACCCTTCTCTCTTAACTGTGGTGTAATTATTCTCCACAGATGAAAATTTTCAACTAGAAAATGCAATCGGGTGATCAATATCCCCTTCACCTGGTTGCGCTACCACCACTCCTAGTGCAATTGAGTACGCATCGACATGGACATTGAGTTCCTTCTTCCAATCTGAAAAGACAAATATTGGTGTTGTGACCATCTTTTTCTTCAAAGTGTTAACACTTCATTGACACTTGGGACTCCATTCAAACTATGCATCCTTCTTCAACAACTTCTCCATGGGCGCTATGATCATAGCGTATCCTCTTATGAACTTTTGATAATACCCCATATGGCCTAATGTCGCTCTAAGCTGCTTCACATTTTTCGGTGGGGAAAAGTTAATAATGAGCACAATCTTGGTTGGATCAACCAACATTCCTTCCTTTCTTCGAATTCAGTGCAATATCATGTTATTGACAATGCTCCAACATCAATCGCATATTTTCCAGATGATCCTTTACCTATCCGTACACCGTCCAATCATCCATGTATACTTCCAAAAACTTATGAATAAAGTCCTTAAATGCATCAATCATGATCCTGGAGAATATCGCAAGTACATTCTTGAGTCCAAATGGCATCATTGTGTATGGAAATCATCCCCATTCAGTAACAAAGGTTTCCTTATGCTGGTCCTCTTTCATAATCTTGATCTGATGATAGCTGAAAAATACACTTGTGAATAAACATAGCTGTTGAATTCCCACTCCTTCCAACACTTCATCAGTAAATGACATCGAGAATCGATCATGAAGGCATGTGTCGTTAATATTCTTAAGATCAATTGAGATCCAAACCTCTCTTGTCTTCTTGTCTTATAGTACCATGGGATTGATCCACTCTGATTCTTCAACTGGTTCTATGATTCCTACATCCAAAATTCTATCAAGTTCGATCTTTACTATTTCCTTGTATCGTGGATTCAGGTGATACAAATGTTGCTTCACTTCTAGCTTCAGTGGGATTTTCATTTCTTGCAAATCTCCTAATATTCCATTCATTTCAGTAAACTTCATCAGAAACAAGTATTGAAACTCATGCAACAGATCGATGATATTTTCCATAGTTTCTTCATCCCAATAATCTCCAATATTCATGAACTTTGGTTCCTCCTCCATCCCTATGTTGACTTTCTGAATCTTCAACGGTTGGTTAATTTTGTCTATCGACATCTCTGGATTCATGATATTCCCACTTCCTTCAGATTCTGGAGTATTGATGTTCCTTGGGTCATATCCATCATCAGGCCCTCCTATTACATTGTAACACTCCATCATTGACTACATCATTGGTGCTTCATGCGGGTCCAAAGGGTATGCGTCTGGAACAACTTCCAAAACAACATCATGGATATGCTACATCACACTGAATCACTATATCAACATCAACAAAACAGAACGCATGACTAAAAAAAATGACAAATCCTCCCATGTTGTGATCTCTCTTCTAAGATCGGTTGATACATACCACTGTTGCGACATTTCACCCAATGTGTGTATGAAAGCGTGTACCCACTCATTATTTAGTTGTGACACCCACATGGTCTAACATGCAATAAAATTATCATTAGGATCATTCCTCCCATTATACTTGTCAACATGATACTGCTCTATGTCACCAAAGTGAACTTCCATCAAACTGCGACACATTCACCACCCATTAATCAATTTCTTGTGTGTCTCCCACCAACGTGATGGAGTGGCCTTCAATGCTTCATCCAATGCTAATAAACCTCTATGGCTCTGAGAACCTGTCTTCAAAATCAGCCAGAAATTTAAGAAAATAAGGAAATCCTTCATATGTCGGTAACTGGACAATCTCCATTGCAACCCGACATAGTATATGAGTGATTCTTCCACACTTTCAAATTGGTACCTCATGCATCTGATTCTACCAATTTTCTAGTGTATCATTAGAATCTGATGATGTAGAGCTAGATCTTTGCTAACCTAGATCTCCGTTTGTAGTGGGATGGACATAATCATCTATAATGTTGTATGCATGGTCCCATCCTCCTACAACTTCTTCCTTAACTGGTTCGACATACCTCCTTCCTTCACTTGGATCCATCAGGTCTATAACTCTGATATCACAGTTTTATAAGGTCATCACACACTTCTTGAAGTTGCTCACAGCCAAGCTTTCATTATCCCATCCGATCCCCAACAGTGCAGTATACGAGCTTCCTTCATCAACAACCTCGATAGCATCAAAATATGTATATGTCCTCATTCCTTCAACTTCCACCATTAAGCGTGGTACCCGTCAAATGGACGACACCATGTTCTGGGTGGCTAGTCGCAACTGCATGGGGGACCAAAACAACTGTGGTTTCCCCATATTCTCCTATGTCTGCTTCGTCAATATATTGACATATGAGCCTAGATCTATAATGACTGAATCTACATCATAATCCCCAATCTAGATATTCATTTCCATTTTCTTTCCATTTTTCTTCTTATGCAAGGAGTTCATAGTAGACTCCTTTCGACCCTTCTCTGGTCGATGCAACAGACTTGCAATCTCGGCAAGTGCATTAGGATATTTTTCCAGCGACAGAGACATTCAAAGAAATTTTTCAAGGTACCATGCTGTCGTGATGGTCCTTCTGCTAGAGTTGAATAAAAACAGGTGGAATTTCATAGATATGCAACATACTCAGATCTCTTCTCATGGTGTCACATGCTTCAAATAATGTATCCCTTTTAGCTTCGACATCAAATTGCACCTTTTTTCGTCTAGCCAATTGAACTTGTGGGATCAGGCCATCATCCCCGGTTGTCGCACCTCCATGAGTAATGACAGCAACATCAGCATACTAAGCTCTGAGTTCTACTAAGATCTTCCCAATTGTTGGTCCTTGATTATGGTTTGGTGGCAGATTCATTGACTAGTTCACATTCGGATTCACATTTTGATTCTAGTTCTGCAGTGGTGGATGTTGGAAAAATCCCACCAACAAAGCCTTGTTGACAGGGATTCTCGTTCTGTCGACACCCAACCAGCGTGATGTCCCTGAGCACTGACCCAGAAAGGTTTTACCTTTCCCGATAACACCCACAAAGAAAATGAAGTCTCACCCGAGATGTTCAAGGGAGATTTGTCGGAACCAAGTTTTCGGCAGTAACGAGGAGTATCGGGGAATCAACAATTTATCAACATAACTATCATATCTAGTAGAGCCATTCATCATATATCATAGAATTCATCACAGATCTATCAGTATAAACATAGATCTAAAAATATCACATCATTTACTTATTCATCGTAGCAGCATCATATCATTCATTCATAAAGCAAATCCATAAAACATCCATCATTGATATCGCAACACATAGGAATAGAAAAGAGATAAAAAGGAAATAGCAATTCAGAGCAACATCTATCATATCATATTACTTCTGTGCATAAATCCCAAAACATATAGTACTTCTCCATAGCCAGAAAATGATCACCCCACAAAATAACACTCTATTCAATCTCTCTTAGTAGATATCCGTATCTGTCTCATGTATATCTTTGGTATCTCTTACATTTTCAATTCTAACTCTCTATATAGGATTGTTCCTTTACATTCAAGATGCACTTCTAACTATCTCCTAACAACTTATAAATAATTTAACCACTAAGGACCAATATTGCAAAGAAATGGTCAATGAGTACAAACATGACATAAAAATATATAAAAAGTGGACTATTTTCTACCTGTCACGCTATATTTTCCTTGTACAGTGCATCATGAGTATGTACAGCATCCTAGATGCTGCATAACTCACCTATCTCCAACCCATTTCCAACAGGCACCCAACACAATCTTGTGGCTCATCCTCAAGCCATGATAGCCAGCCATGGTGTCTTCCGTGATCCTGAAGAGCAGAAACTTTCACATATGGATCAGTGTGCAATTGTTTCCATCTATGCCGAATCACAACTGGCCATAATTGCTTCCTTCAACATTAACTGCAGTGGACCTTAGAAAACTTCTAGACTTGTGTAACAATGCCATCATGGTCTACCTTCTGTGAATACTACATCATTCTCCATTTGTTGTCTCCCTTCAAGAAGTGTCTGGCAACCAAATCTGCAGCCCTAGATCTGTCCACTTGGTCCTTCCTTGCATTCAGGCTTAGTCTGCTTCTACCCACTTGGTCCTTTCAGGTCCATCTTGTGCTGCTTGAAGTGGACCTGGTTCCATGTTCCTATAGACTTAGTCAAATGGGGTAGGATCTCTAATCCCATCTAGATTTTTCATGTGTATCTTAGTCGGCACCTCAGACCGACTGAGAGTAATATAGCCAAGGATGAATTCATCGGAGACTTCTATCTCAGCCAAACTAACCTGCATAGTCACAACGTGTTCACCAATTTCTGCAGAGACAACATTCTCACTCATAGGCTTCCCCGTATCATGGGAGGCCTGCATTTCCATTTTGATCATCGCTGCCTTACATAGCGGAGCTTTCTGCAATGACTCAACCCAACTCACCTGCAAATTTTCTCAGTGCAGCACTTCTTGATAGGGTTTATATGGCTACCGGTCCTCAGCTTATAACCCCAAATTTGGCATAGATTCCATCATGACTCACTCAGGTGCATCATTATGATTGAATCATTCATGTTTGTGCTAAATACATCTTCAATTTTTCCACCCTTCCATTTGGATCTGCTATCATTAACTATGACGTCAACTGTGCTATCGTTTCCCTCTTTGATAGCCATTATTGAGTATTGATATGACATGCAGTCACCGTCATGGAGTCTCCCATACAATACAAGCCACATTTTTTTATCTATGGTGACCTCCTGTCACACAACCCTGTCCCTTTTTCATGCCACAACCCTATCTGCTTAGTGCAGCCACCCGCTGAAGCGTAACATTTTTCCTGTCACACCACATTGTTCCAATCCATGGCTTGTTGGATATTAACTGCTGAATCAACTACCCTCTAACCTAATATGGCCCCAACTCATGGGCCCATCATTCCTCTTGCTACCTATCTCTAGCTTCTCTCTCTCTCTCTTTTCCTTTGCGGAATGCTTCAGGCAGTGTGTACCTCTGGCCTTGTCCTATAGGGCTTCAAATAGTTTCCATTCACTATATTTGGAAGCACCACTCCATCTAACTATTTTAATTGAACTACACCCCCAAAGGTAATTGAATTAACAAGATAGGGGCCTAACCAATGCATCTGGAACTTACTCGGATGCTTCATGAACTTGCTGTCATACAACAACACCAAATCACCTTGGGAAAATTGTTTATTTTTGATATGGTGATCATTCCATGCCTTCTATTGATCCTTCTTGACTCACTGCTGGAAGGCTACGATGAAGCGGTCCTCTTCCAGTTGGACTAGCTCCATTGCTCACTCCTCGAGTGCTACTTCATCGGCCATGCTAGTTGTAGCTGCAATGCATAGACTAGGAACAATGTATTCCATAGGCATGATTTCCTTTTTCCCATATACTAATTTGAATGGCATCTTCCCCATCAACCTCTTGCAAGTGATGTGATATGCCTAGAGAACTACAAGAATATTTAAATCCCAGTCATCATGATTAGCATTACATACCTTTGTCAGTGCAGTTTCCAAGATTTTGTTGAAGGCTTCTATGGTGCCATTTTCCCATGGATGATATGGGGTACTTTTTTGATGCTGCACCTTCAATTCTTTTGACAGTTCTTTTACTATGTGGATGATAAAGTGACTACCCTGGTCGCTCATCAATATGTGAGGGCATCCAAACCGTGTCACAATGTTTTCAAATATGAAATTTGTTGCTGTCGCAATGGTGCAATCCACAACTAGTGCGGCCTTTGTCCACCTTGTCAAATAGACAGTTGTGGTGATTATGTATTGTGCACCCATTCTCTTCCCTGGTGGTTTTATGGGACCCACAAAGTCTACAACCCATTTATCAAAAGGTTGCAAAGTTACCTGTGGTACAAGCAGAATTTCGTCCCATCGCAATGGCTTCCCAACACATTGACAAACATCGCAGCTCCGCACATATTTTGCTGCATCATTGTGTAAAGTAAGCCACCATATCCTGGCATGTAGAACCTTATGTGTAGTCTCCCATCCTCCATAATGTCCACCCGCAACTCGTGCATGTGCTTCTGCTAGAATTTGTCCTTGTTCATGAGGTAGAACACACCATCACAGGATTTCATAAGGTTGAAGCTTGTATATGTTCCCATCAATTAAATAGGAATCCAAAGCCTTTACTACCAACTGCTTCTTTTGACGGGTCGACATTTCCTCTGGCGTAACTCTGGTTTCCAAGAAATGAATGTTCAGAGCATAATGGTCATCTGTAATATCAACTTGAAATAGCTGTGCATCTGGCAATCCATAGTCAATATTGGTGGGATCTTCTCCTATTTCAATGTGGGATAGATGATCAGGACCAACATTCAAGTGTCCTGGCTTCATGATTATTTCGAAATCAAACTCCTAAAAGAGAAGTAGCCAATGATATATCTCCCCCCCAACACAGGATTATTGACCAAGTATTTCAAAGTCGAATAGTTAGTGAACATTTTGAAGTGACCTCCTAAGAGATAATGTCTGAACTTCTGTAGTGCATATACCATCGCCAAACCCTCTCTTTCTGTGGTTGTGTGATTCTTCTCAGCAAATGATAACTTCCTGCTAGCAAAGGAAATTAGGTGATCTAGATCTCCTTCTCCTAGTTGTGCAAGTACCACACCCAGTGGAACAAATGAGGCATCAAAATGGACATGGAACTCCTTGTTCCAATAGGGGAACACAAGTATGGGTTCTGAAGCCATCTTGGCCTTCAATGTGTTGAAGCTACTTTGAAACTCGTTCCATAGGAATGTGGTGTCCTTCTTTAATAGTTTCTCCATAGGGGTACTAATCTCAGTGTAACCATGGATAAGCTTGCGATAGTACTCGGTATGTCCCAGTGTCGCGCGAAGCATCTTTGTATTGGTAGGTGGTGGTAGGATTAGAATGAGCACAATCTTTGCTAGATCAACCATAATCCCCTTCTTACAAATGATATGAACCAACAGTATCCCAAATGGTGCATAGAAGATGCACTTCTTTGAATTCAATGTGATCTAATGTTGTTGACACCTTTCCAGCATCAAGCACAGGTCTTCCAAGTGATCCTTAATCATCCTGTAGACTGTCCAATCATCCATATAGACTTGCAGAAATTTCTAAATAAAATATTTGAATGCAGCGAAAAACACCTGAGAGAATACCGTAGGTGCATTCTTCAACCCAAAGAGCATCACTATGTATTGAAAGCAACCCTATTCGGTGACAAATGTGGTTTTGTGGAGGTATTCCTTTGCAATTATTATCTGGTGATAACTAGAAAATCCATCTGTAAAAGAGTACATTTCTTGACCGCCTACTCCCTCAAGAACCTCATCAATGAATGGTGTCGAAAAGGGATCATGCATGCAAGCATCGTTCAGCTTCCTTAAATTGACAGAGATTCATACTTCACTAGTTTTATTGTCTTGGACTACCATAGGTCTTATCCATTCTGATTCTTAAACATGCTCAATAATCCCTACATCTAGCATCTGATCAAGTTCAACCTTGATCCGTTCTTTATATCGCGAATTCAAGCGATATGGCCTCTTCCGCATTGGTTTTAAAGGGATTTTCATTTCCCTAGGTCACCCAATATCCCCTTCATTTCTGAGAATTTTTTCAGGAACATATATTGAAACTCATGTAATAGATATGTGATTTTTTCCATGGTCTCCTCGTCCCAGTTGTCCCCAATATTTGCAAATTTTAGATTCTCTTCCATTTCAATGTTAACTTTCTTAATCTCCAGCGGTTGATTTATGCGATCCGTCGACACATCTAGGGCTATGACATCTCGACTTCCTTCAGTCTTTGGAATATTAATATTGCACAACTCATCATCGTCCTCTATCTCTCTAGAGTTGTTGTAACATTCCATCATCGATTGTATACGGCAGTGCGCATGTGGGACCACAAGATATGCAATTGGGACAAATTTAAGACGAAATCCCGGATGATCTACATTGCATTGTTAACCTCTGCATTGGCATTTGCAAAGCCAAAGCTATGTGCAAAGAAAATAGTCATCTCCTCCCAAGTGGTTATTTCTCTATGTAGTTCTACTGACATGTACCAAGACCTTAGCATTTCATCCAATGTGTGAATAAAAGTGTGGGACCACTCATCCTTGGGTTTCGATGCCCACATCGTATGGCATTCCCTTAGATGAATACAAGGGTCATTCTATCCATCATATCTCCCAGTGTGATATACCTCCATATCTTTGAAGCATACAGTCATTGTTGGGGCACGTACCCTAAGGATGATTAGTTTTGGTAACTTCGCGGCTGTTGGTAAGCAGAGTTATGGGTCAAAATAGTATTAGGGGTGTTGGGGGAAGTTAAAACTCCTTTTTTGTAATAAACCCTTGGTTGAAATCTGGGGTTTAGGGTTTTGGGTGCCCATGGTTTAAGACCATGGTTTTGTAAAAATGTGCAGTATAAATAAGCGCTTGTGTAAAGAAGATAGGTTAGGTTTTATGATGAAAGAAAGATTAAGGAGAAGCTAAGGTTGATTTTGTTAAGGAAAGGTTAAGTCCCAGCTATGTGCGTGGACGACCTCTGCAGCTGTGTGCGCAGGGGCCTGCTGCTGTGTGCGCGGATTTTAAGGACTGAAAGGATCTGCAGCTGAGTGCGCAGATCAAACTGTGGTTTTTGTAGCAATTTGAATAGAACACAGTTTGTGGACATAGCCCCTACACTGGGGGTGAACCACGTTATATGCGGTGTTGTGGTTTCTTGTGCTGTTTCTGTTTCTGTTTCTTTCATGCATTAATAACTGTTGACATCTGATAAATTAGATCGCTGCTAATATTTAGCTTCGCTGTGAATTCCCTGTAGTGGGTTGAGCAAGTCACGACTGTTTATTTATCTGCGAAGTTGTATGTGAATGAATGGTAAAGCTTTGTAATTATTGATTAATAAGGTTATTAAAAGGCTAAGGTACAGTAATCCCCCTCTCTGCTTGCAGAAACCTGATTCTGCGGCACCCCCATAGTTGTTTCGGGTGAGACTGCAACCTGCGTGCGGGTTGTTGCCGAAAGGGCCAACTCTGTGGGTATTTTGTTGGTGCGACATTAAAGGATTAAACCCGGGTCTGCCCTATTGCCCAACAAATTGGTTCCGTTGTCGGTTGAACTCAATACCTGCTCAAGAGGGGTTTACATTGTACCTCAAGGGCTATGTTCTGGAGGCCCTCTGTGAAGGAAATCAGTGATTGGTTTGCTGAGATCTCTTTGAAGTTTGCACAGCAAGAGAACGCCAATCCGCGGTGTAGTGCAAGTGAATTTTTACAAAGGTATGTTTTTTGTGGTGCTTATGAAACTTTTTTTGGTAGTATCCACATAGAGTTGCACCAGTGGTTGTCTAGGTTAACAAAGAGAAGGACGAACTTTCAAGTTCGACGGATTCCTGTGTGGACCCCCGCAAGGGTCAATCTTGTGCAACACGTGAACAATGAGGTATCCCGCGCTGTTGACTTCTGGACGACGCGAATGTTGGAAGCCTTTGTGACAGAGTTTTCCATTGACACGAGCACCTCCTTCAGCGAAGCTGAACGACAGTTTGTCAGAGGTCCCCGTGGTAAGTTTTTGAATTCCTTAAGCTTGAAGATTAAAATACTATTGGTTGAAAAAGGTATATTATTATTTGAATCAGACTGTTAGTTTAGTAGTACTAACATATGTTTGCAAGTGAGAATACCTTCGACGCGCAAAGTGGGTTTCCGCGAAGCGAGCAAAGGTACAAAATATATTTTGAGTCCTACTCCTCAGGTCAGACCACCGCACCTCCCCCTGTAAACCCTCCACACCCAGACCCTGAAGAAAACCCTTTGGTAGGAAACCCCCCCGTCACCCCCCAGCGTCACTTTGTTACGCCTAAAGTTCGGTCGCAGTGTGATAGGAAACCAAGTACGAGTATTCTGGCCACAAGTCAATCTGCCCCCGTAAACCCCCTGTTAACACCCAAAAAAGGTTCACTACCTCATCTACCCCATTACATGGCTCATTTGTCCATTTTCCCACCATATTTCCATCTAAAACCCATAAAACCATGCAAAAAGCCTCCAAAAGGCTTAAAATGCCTTCAAAAGGCCATAAAACCCCCTTTTTTCTCTAAAAATATCTAAAATTCCTCCAAAAAAGCAAAAATCTCCAAAAAGGAATAAAAGAATATAAAATAATGAGGAAAATGAGAAAAAAACCCTAAACAGCTAAAACCCTAAACAACTGAAACCCTAACCCTAAAACCGCATGGTTTTCAACTATAAATAAGTGATGGAGACCCCTTATTCAAAATCCACAATCACAAGTATCCTGCCTCTGCCAAAATTGCTCGTGAAACCCTAGCTCACCATTGAAGCTACTTTCACTGTGAGAGCCCCTTTTGGCCCATTTCCACCATTGGAGAAAGAGAAGAAGCAGCTTGAAGCTCGGAGCAACCGACATCGGACCAACGCAACGGACTTCACCACCCTCCACATTGGAGGTAACATCAATAAAGATCATTATTTACTATTTACTGTTTTTGTTTCATGTTATTTACTTTCTATTGTTTTGCTTCATGAATGTCTAAATTAGTTTTTTATTTCAGTTATAGCTTTTAATTCATATATCATTTGAACTGCTACTAATGAATCCATTGTCCTTAGTAGGTACTCATTCGTACAAGCTAGGGCTAAAACCCTAGCAACAGTTTTGGCGACTCCGCTGGATTTTTTAATTTTTACTTGTCGTTTTCCGTTTTGTACTCTTGGCTGTCGTTTTCGGCCTCCGTACATCGCTATTTTTCTCTCCACAGTCGCATCCCGACTGCGCCTTTTCAGCCCATAGCCGCGGCCCGACCACGCCTGTTTACTTCAAACCCGCGGTCCGAGCGCCACTGTTAGCCAGAAACCTGCGACCTGCGCGCGACTGTTGCCTTCCAATCCGAGGTCCGACCGCCGCTGTTAGCCAGAAACCTGCGACCTGCGCGTGACTGTTGCCTTCATACCCGTGGTCCGAGCACCGCTATTAGTCAGAAACATGTGACCTGCGCGCAACTGTTGCCTTCATACCCGCGGTCCGAGCGTCGCTGTTAACCAAAAAACCTGTGACATGTGCACGACTGTTTCCTTCATACCCGCGGTCCGACCGCGCGATTCCGCCCCATACCCGTAATCCACGATCTGATTTTTGCACTTGTTGCCGTGCCGAAACCCAGTCACTTTGCTTCCATATTTACTGCACTTGCACAGCCATCTGTCCCACCTGCAGCCCTACAGCCTTTCTGTCCCATGTTTACAGAATCGTTTAAAATTTTTTTAGCATTGTTTATTCAGCATTATTTCAGCATTGTTTATTCAGATAAATTTTGCATGGTATAAA